>JASDQU010308966.1:52613-71447 GCA_032191745.1 Picea mariana | reverse complement strand
GTTGATAGTGAGCAATCCATGCACACAATATACAATGGCCCAAAACATCATGTAGGTGCTAGTCCCAAGAAGAACTTTTTGAGGCTAAACACTTGTAAGACTGTGATCTTTCTCATCAACTAGTATATATCATCTCTAGGATTGTAAAAGAGAGGTTCTTGGTGACATTGGGAGACACTTGAATATCTTTTTATTACCCTTATATTGGTGAAATATGGGTTGAGCCTTACTAACATCCTTTAGTATTACGTTAAATTCTTAGGAGAGCTCTTCTATTTCTCTAGATTATTCTTGACTTCAGAGTGGTGATGCTAGATTTCACTAGATATATCTAGAGTTAGACGAGAATATTGAGTGGTTTTACCCATATCAACTACCTCAAGCAAACTTTGATGCAAGAGCATTTTTCCTCCAAAGTCAATCACATTTGACTATGCCTAGGGGCTCTTTGTTTTACTAAGGGAATGGGTTCCCTAATTCTTGTATATTTGTAAATTCCTATGTTTTATTGGAATTCTAGAAGATTGAATTAGTTGGGTTGGAATATATGTAGTTGAGTATCTTCTCAAGAGTTGTGAGGACTAAGGTTGAGATTTAGATCTCATGAGTGTTTTTTGGATTTAAAAGGATCCTATAGATTGTTGAGGAGGATTTTGTGGATATGAACAAATTCTAGTTCATAACCCTTTTGTTTAAATGTTGTAATCCTAAGGGGATAAAGATAGGTTCGAGTGTGTGAGGATTTAGAGCGAAAAAAGGGAAGCATGGAGAAATGGCCAAAAAAATACCAAAGGCATGACAGGACTAAGTGAGTCCTTATGTAATTTTGTGTATGTAGAAATCATACCTTTGTATCAGTATTGTCCCCGTGTTAAAGTGTCATTGAATGGAATTTGGGTCTCTGAAATCTGTAGATGAAATGGTAATAGTGTGGCTAGGAAGAATCATAAGTTGATTTCCCTTTGCAACAATGAATATAGCCCTATGAGAGAATCATTAATTCCAATAATTTATGGATGCAACAGATTGTGATTCAATTCTTTTATTTTACAAAGCTCCTAATCGAGATATGAATGTAAACAATCTTGAAATCGAGAGAAAAATGAGGTTTTGTTGAATGATCATTGATCACATCTTCTAGAATCAATGATTCATAGTCGTTGCATAGTGGGAAACACTGGAGAGCCTAAAATAAAAAAAAGGATCATCAGATCGTGAGATGACACTATAGGAACTATCCACTCTAGTGGAGAAAGTATTATTTGTCGAATCAATTTGAGCCATTAGATATCAATACGGTCAATCATGATCGTCAGTATCATCGAAGTACAAATAAGAGGGAGAAACAAATATTTTTCGTTCAAGCAACTGACATTGAATTACATTCTTCAGATCATGGGATCACTGTATAGGAAGGGTCGGATCCATTTATTACCATTTGAGAAATCTCGATCATTGAATGAGGAAGGAAGTGTGAGAGAACCGTTAGATAAAAGTCAAGAACAATGAGTATTAATATTCATCCTAGACCATTGACTCAAAGAAGAATTAAGTCTCATCTACAGATCTTGATTGGACTAGATCTTGGAAAGATCGAAGTCGTTCATCAGAGACAACTTTTACAGTTTCATTCATCAATCAACTCCTAATATAGTACTCTGACGTCGAACCTAAACCGTTAATCTAAGGAATGTCGAGGGAAATCACATCGTCCATCGAAGAAGCCAATTCAGAGTCTCACTTTGAATTCCATTCTGACTACAGTATTATGAAACGAGATCTAGATCATCCATCCAGTGACGATCAATGATAAGAGTTAAAGGTTGAATAAGTCTAGAAGGAGATATCCATTACCCATACAGAAACTGATCAATGGTTACGATCTATTGCAAATTGACCTTCACCTATACTCTAAGACTCAGATCTGAATGTATGTTGGAATTTGATCAACTTTCATGATAAAAAGGAATTTGGAATAACTTATCAGAGTGCCCAAAACTTCTTTTGCTCTAATACATCATTCTGGACACATGGATGATTTAATTACATCCATTCAGGTGATATCGATGGTTTTTGCATATTGTGCACTGGAAATTTGATCACGGGTTAACAAAGTTAAACCACGTAAAATTTATGAAGAAATAGGCCATGGATTTAGCACTTCGTTGCAAGAAAGAGAAGAGGACTAATGTGAAATTGAGCCTATATTTATTTGGGGATGAAATTTGATTAGAAAGAGTGTGATTCTAGGCTTCTAAGAAAGCAAATCATACATACTTTTTCCTATGGGGATTTGGATGCAAGCTTCTAGAGCACTATAGCTCCAGGAGAGTAATTATAACTCTATTCCTATGGGACAATGAGGACGAGAGGTTATCATTTTTGGTATCAGAGCAATTTAAATGCTCTTTGGAATTCTATAGGGGATACAAAGCAAGAGAGAAAGTTTGGTAGAAGTAAGCATGTGCATATAGGCAGAAAAATAAATTAGATTTATAATTTCTTTAAGGATTACTACATATAGAGGACATTTCAATCAAGAAGCTAAATTGAGAGAAGATACTAAGAAGACAAGATATCAGGACAAATCTTGTAGGTATTGATATGATTTTTTTTATCATTAACTCTGATTAAGATATAATTATGATTGTAGGTAGTAGTAGAAGGATAAGGAACAATAGCAGCCATTAGCATCTAGTAGAGTTGTGATAGAGGAAGAGGGAGCAAGTGGATATCTCAAGCGAAGGAGAAGCTTGTGCCAGAAGAACCTTAAAGCAAGGGGTGTTGTAACACTTTCAATTGAGGATTGGAAGTGAGGAGAAAAATAGAAGTTCTCAGAGAGTTTGAGTAGGTTCATAACCAAAGAAGATCAAGGAGTGCTCAGAAGGTTCCAATGGAGAGAACCAATGATACCAAAAGGACAAATCTCAAGAGGAATCTTTGTGAGGTATTGGTTAGAAGGTGAGGAGACTTTCTACAGAGGATTTATGCAACTCATAGTGGGCTAAGAGAGGTTCACAAGAGAAGAAATGGAGATGAATATTCATGGTCATGACAGAGGTTCACAGAGAATCCATCGAAGGAGGATAGAGAATTCCAAAGAAGTTAGAAGAAATATGAGTCAGGAAGAGTTTGACAAAGAATTTACAGAGGTGAAGGAACTACTTAGTATAATTATGGAGATACTATAGGAAAGTGATGAAAACTATATATTGGGCTGGAATATGTACAAGAAATTCAAGAGACATGCAATTGTTTTCTAGGAAGATGGGGAAAATATTAAGGAGGTTGAAGCATAGGTTGAGTACTTGTATGAAGGGAGAGAAACTTATAGAAGTTGAGTTTAGACATAGGTCAATGAAAGAGGAGGAGGTTTACTTTTTTGAACTAGATCAAGGACCATTCCTTAGAGAAGATCATGGTGAATATGTTGAGGAGAGACCAATTGAAAATCTCACAGACAATTTGGAGAGTGAATATCAACATGAGGATGTTCTGACAAAAATATAAAATGAGGATAAAGATCCTTTTGTTTTCAAATATGAAAATCTTTGTGTGATTGCAATATTTGCAGATCATGCAAATGGACAATCATTTGAAGTTGTCATAAAGAGAAAGAAAGTTGGAGGACAAAAATCAAATTTTGATCAGAAGGAAGATGAAGCAACATCATCTCATAAAGGTTATGAAGGTAAAAAATATGGATAATTACCTCATGAACGCATACTTAAAGATATTCTAATGAATGGAATGGATGACAGTCTTATGTCGGGAGGAGGAGATACAAACCCCGAGGAGGTGATGGAAATATTAGAGGATTGGATAGTAATGGATACAGGTGATGAATATTTCATGGAATTTACAAATACATTTCAAGTTAGTTTTATTGATTTGTATGATGAATTGGAATTCTTGGAGAAGAAGATAACATATCAAAAACTGCATGTTCAACATGCAAAATTAGAATTGAACAGAGAAAGAGTTGTCTTGAAATACATCAAGGTGGATAAAGCTTCAAAGTATGACCAATATTTTGTAAAGGAGGTATTTCAACTAGAATTGAATAAGAGTCATATAAATATTATCCAAGAAGAGGATATACAACAACAAATGAGAGATAACATGAGAAAATGCCATTCAAGAAGTAATGGAATGTACCAACAAAAACACAAATTGGACATGGAGATTGATGAGAGTACCTAAGAGGATGGATACTAAGGTAATAATGATATCTATCAATGAAATACAAGTGACTGACAAACTTTATATTAGTGAGGAGAGTGTACAATAGCAACATAAAATTTGGAAGCCTGGAGAATTGAAGATAACAAATTTGAACAACAACATGCAAGGATTGGTGTACAACTACAACATAAAATATGGGATCTAGGAGGACTTCAAACAATGGATATCATGATCAGGAGATCATGAACATTTATTTTCCTTGGGTGTTTGATGCAGGATTATTTTTCCTCCAAAGTCAATCGCAATTGACTAGGCCTAAGGGGTATTTGTTTTACTAAGGGAGTGGGTTCCCTAATTCTTAATTATTTGCAAATTCTTATGTTTTATTGAAATTATAGAAGATTGAATTAGTTGGGTTGGAATATATGTAGTTGATCATGTTCTCAAGAGTTGTGAGGACTTAGGTTGATATTTAGATCTCATGAGGATTTTGTGGATTTTAAAGGATCTTAGAGATTGTTGAGGATGATTTTGTGCATTTGAACATATTCTAGTTCATAACCCTTTTATTTAAATGTTGTAAGCCTAAGGGAATAAAGAGAGGTTTAGGTGTGTGAGGATTGAGAGTGAAAAATGCCAAGCATGGTAAAATGGCCAAAGAAATACAAAAAGCATGACATGATTGAGAGATTCCTTATGTAATTTTGTCTATGTAGAAATAAAACCTTTGTGTCAGTATTTTCCTTATGTTATAGTGTAACTGAATGGGATTTGGCTCTCTAATTTTTTTTATGAAATGGTCTTGGTGTGTCTAGGAAAAGTCAAAAGTTAATTTACCTTTGCTACAATGAATATAACCCTATGAAAGAATCATTGTTTCCAATAATTTATGGATGTAGAGCATTGTGATTCAATTTTTTTGTTTTTTAGATCTCATGGTCAAGATTTGAATGTAAACAATCTCAAACTCGAGAAAAAAATGAAGTTTTGTTCAATGATCATTGATCACTTCCAGGATCAATGATCCATAATCGTTGTTAAGTGGGAAACAATGAAGAGCCTAAAATCAAATAAGGATCATCAAATTGTGAGATGACACTACATGAAACATCCATTCCACTGGAGAAATTCCTATACATCGAATCAATTTGAGTCATTAGATTTCAATCTGGTGAATCTTGATCACCAATCTCATCGAAGTACAAAGAAGAGGGAGAAACAAATATTGTTCGTTCAATCAACTTACATTGAATTATAATCGTCAGATCATGGTATCAATGAAGAGGAAGGGTTGAATCCTTTTATAACCATCTGGTAAATCTTGATTGTTGAATCATGAAGAAAGTATAGAAGAACCATTAGATAAAAGTCAGGAACAATGAGACTCAATATTCATCCTAGACCGTTGAGTCAACACATGCTTTGTTGGATTATCGAGAGGGGTGGTGAATCCGTAATGAGAAATTATACCAATTATTAATCCTTTAAATCACAATGTATAGTCTTTTACTTATTCAACCATGTTCATGTGTTCATCATCAATGTCTTACTATATCATAAGAATTATCATTCATAAGTGCATAATAAACAATAACAAACACATCCACACAATGCACAATACACCAATATTTATGTGGAAACCCAATGTGGGAGAAAACCACATAATTATTTTGTTATATGTCAAGAATTACATTCAAGGAAGAACCAACTTCCAATTCTCCAATTACAACTAGAAGGAGGCTTTGACCCCCTAATTTCTTAGGCTACAACATGATGGAAGCTCCAACTCCCAAATTCTCTATCTATAACCAGAAGGAGGCTACAATCCCCTATGTTCTTCAGCTACAATTGGAAGGTGGCTACAACCACCTATCCTTTCCCCATACAAACACCCTGAAATATAAGTGCCAAATGAAGAAACTAAATATGTCATTGTCACAACATGTTCTATCAAATATGTCACTGAGAAACCTATCACTGTATACTCATCAACCAATTTGATATGATCACATATACCTTAAACACTATACCAAAAGTCTGTATCTCAAACCATGTGCTAGAACCTCACTGTTATAAAACCTCTATGTGTACCAATAACTTCAACAACTTACCTCAACCACAAGCCCTCAAGCTCAACTTACAGCAAGCTATAAACTTCCAAGAGGGAATCAAACATATTTACAAGGCAAACCCTCAACCAGCTTCATAGATTCAACACCACACATATGAAAACCATACCTTTTTCTTCTTGTAGCATTATGTTGCTGCAGTTTTGCTGCCAAGATTTTTCTGCTGCACTTTTTCTACTGCACTTTTTTTGCAGCAATTTTTCTGCCGCACTTTTTCTGTCGTGATTTTTCTGCAACACTTTCTCTGCCGCACTTTTTCTTCTGCGACTTTTCTATGACACTTTTTCTGCCGCAACTTTTCTAGCACACTTTTTCTCCTCACTTTTTCTACCGCAAATTTCTTGTCACGATTTTTCTTCTACACTTTTTTCTGCCACACTTTTCCTACTGCAATTTTTTTGCCACACTTTTTCTGCCATGATTTGTTTTCCACACTTTTTCTGCTGCACTTTTCCTACCACGATTTTTCTGTCACACTTTGATCTATCAATAATACCTTCCAAATAACCTTTCACAAATGATAATCAACGAAGTTCATTTGAGACAAATGAGAGAGGCTTGACCTTTCCTTTATACTCTTCATTTCTTACTCTAGAAGTTTCCTTGCAACAACATTACCCCTTTATCCATATTCTAGGGCTTACCCATTAACCCACTTTTGTCCACTTAAACACTTTGTCCACATTGACTATTCAAACTTTGTCCACTTAACATAACCAATTTACCACAAATAGTAAATTCTCCACTTTTAGTTGAAACTAACTTTATTATTTAATTAATTTCTTTTGCAACCAATTTGAGTTATCCATAAATAGTACATGCACCACTTCTTGTTGCAACTACTTTATTATTTAAATAATTTATCTTTGTAACCACTGAGACTACTTTATTATTTAATTAATTTTTCTTTACTCACAACTTCTTGTTGCAACTAACTTTCCTATAATTAGTCAATTCATAACTTCTTTTCCCTTAACTAACTTCTTGTTGCAACCACTTTATTATTTAATTTGTTTCTTGGTCAACCACTTTGACTATTCAATCCTCTCATCACAACTACTAAACCATAATTACCAAACTTAGAACTTCTTCGTGCAAATAATTTATTTTTAATTATTTTCTTACAAAACTATACCCATGATTAACTCCTAGTTTCACCCACTTTGACTAGTCAACTTCTTCTAGTAGTTTCTAGAATAATTTGACTTATTTGACTTTCTAGGGGCTTCTAGATAACTCATGAGGGTTCTCCAACTTCACAATGCCATAAATCTATAATGGTGAGGAGTTATGTGACATTCCACATATCACCGAAAATGGAATGGCATGTACTATCCATCTAGAATAGTATTACCTACATATACATTGATCTTAATTATATTATTCCTCAACAAAACTTGGGTTCCTGACCCATACCTCTAGAACTACCAGAATGTGCTACCAGACATAATGAAAGGTTGAAATCAATATCTAAGGGTTGACATCAATCTACAATATCACTCTCCAAGGGTTGACATCAATGAAAACCAACTATCCAAATGTCCATCAATCTAGACCAACTATATGACACAATTAAGTCTCATCCATAGATGTTGATTGAAGTAGATCTTGGAAATATCAAATTCGTTCATCGGAGCCAACTTCCAAATTTTCATTCATCATTCAACTATGAATATAGTACTCCGACATGGAGACTGAACTTTTCATTAGAGGAATATAGAGGGAAATGATACCATCCATTAGAGAAGCCAATTTGGCGTCTCACTTCAAACTCCATTCCAACTACATTATTTTGAAGCAAGATCTGGATCGTCTATCTAGTGATGATCAACAACGATAGTTAAAGGTTGAATATGTCTAAAAGAAGATCTCCATCACCCATCCAGAAATGAATCAACTTTTACGATCTATTGCAGATTGGCCTTCACCTATACTCCAAGACTCAAATTCGATCATCCGTCAGAAATTGATCAACGTTCATGATAAAAATGAAATTGGAACAACTTGTTGGAGTGCCCAAAGCTTATTTCAGTATGATACATCATTATGACCACGTGGATAAGTTCTTTACATATTTTCAAAGGACATCAATTGTTTTTGTATATTGCGCACTAGAAATTTGATCATGGGTTAACAAAGTTAAACCTCGTGAATTTTTTTTATAAATAGGTTGTGGATTTAACACTTGTCGCAAGAACTAGAATAATATTAACATCTAATTAAGCCTACATTTAGTTGGGGATGAAATTCAGTTAGAACTTGAGAGAGATTCTAGGATTGTAATAGAGTAAAAAATAAAGACTTTGTTCTATGGGGATTTGGATGTAGGATTCTAGAGCGCTATAGTTGTAGCAGAGTAATTAGAACTATGTACCTATGGGAAAACCATGCCAAGAGGTCATCAAATTTATGACCTTATGTTAAAATAAACTGACCATATTTTTATTGAGAGAACAACAACATAAATAACACTTTGATTCAGAAATCAATGTTCATGGGTCTCTTCGAGGGGGCAACCTCCAGTTGAGTAGCACTCTGTTACAATAATCTCCAAGCTAGGGTTTTCATACCCTCGACCCTTATTTATACTAAATATGTTTATCAAGAGAAGCATCTAGAGGAAGATCCTTCTAGAAATGGAATCTTCTATTAGGTCTTCTTACATCTACATTATTCTATTTTATTGAAAGGACTTATTAATATTGACCTTTATTACATCTGAATATATTTCTCTACCTATGTGCGGGTTAGGTTCCTAACATGTCCACCCCCTTAAAAAAAACCTTTTCCTCAAGGCTTGAGATGTGGAAACTGTTGCAGAATGGTAGTTGGTTCCCAAGTGGCATCTACTGGAGTTGTATCTTTCCACTGGACTAGCACTTCCTTGATGGTTCTTTGACATAGGCGATGCTCACTCTGGTCCAAAACTGCTTCTGGCTATAGCCAAATGGATCCTTCTTCAACTAACTCGGGAAGGTTGGTTTGAATTTGGCACCTAGTTCCAATCACCTTCTTTAAGCATGAAACATGAAAAACATGATGTAGCTTCGAATGAATGGGCAGAGATAACTGATAGGCGACTTGTCCCACACACTTGAGAACTATATAAGGACCATAAAATTTGGGTGCTAGCTTCTGATAATGCTCGACCTTGAGGGAAGTTTGCTTGTATGGTTGTAGTTGCAGAAACACTTGATCCCCTTCTGCAAATTGACGTTCAAAGTGACCTTGATCTGCTTGTTGCTTCATGCGATTCTGTGCCATGACCAAGTTCTCTTTGAGGGTACGAAGAATATCCTCTCAAACTGTAAGTGTTTGGTCAACCGCCTAGATCTTCGAGGTGCCCAGTAAGTATGAGAGAACTGAAGGTGGATTTTGTCCATATACTGCTTCAAAAGGAGTCATGCGTGTAGTTGTATGGTAGGAAGTGTTGTACCACCATTCATCTAGGGGTAACCATTGAGCCCACTAATTTTGATTTTCAGAGGAAACACACCTTAGATATGTTTCCAAACACTTGTTGGCAACTTCCATTTGACCATCAGTCTAGGGATGATAAGTTGTGCTGAGATGCAATTGGGTGCCCTGTAACTTGAACAGTTCTTGCCAAAAATTGCTTGTGAAATTTGGGTCACGATCAGAAACAATAGAGTGCAGCATGCCATGAAGATTGAAGACCTGGTCCATGAAAATGTGAGCCACCGTGGATGCATTAAATGGGTGTTGAAGAGAATAGAAATGAGTATACTTGGAAAGGTGATCCAAAACCACCATTATGAATGATTTATTTCCTGATTTGGGTAAGCCGGTAATAAAGTCCATAGAGATATCCTTCCAAATAGCCGGTGGAATCGGAAGCGGTTGTAGTGTGCCTGGATATTTGACTATTTCTCCCTTGTTGCGTTGGCACCCATCACATTCGACAAAAAAATTACGGATGTCCTATTTCATACCATCCTAGAAAAAAGAACGTTTGACCCTATCATAGGTTTTGGTGAACCCGAAGTGCCCCACTGTGGGTGTAGCATGAAGCTTAGAAAGTACCATGGATTTAAGCTTTGATTGTTTACTTAAATACAAATGGACTTTGTATCGAAGCTCATCCTAGGTCTAAGAGTACCTTGAGGGAGTTGGAGCATTGGTCTACAATTGTTGGAGCAGATGTGAACTTTTGGGATCTTGTAGCCATTCCTGGAGAATAGCTTGGAGCCAATCTGGTACAATGAAGGAAAGAGAAAAAATGGATCCTTCTTCTTCATATTTTCAGGACAGTGCATCCGCCACCACATTGTCTTTTACTTTATTGTAAACGATCTCATAATCATATCCAAAGAGTTTAATCACCCATTTTTGTTGTTCCGAGGAGGAAATGCATTGTTCCAGAAAATACTTGAGGCTTTGATGGTCTGTCTTAATTTGGAAACGTTTCCCCAAGAGATAAGGGCACCAAAGATCAACGTCATGAAGAATACCCGACATTTCCTTTTCATAGATGGGTTTGCCCAGATTCCTTTCAAATAGTTTCTTGCTGGTGAAGGCCAAAGGTCGACCCTCTTGCATAAGGACAACACCGATTCCTTTCCCTGAGGCATGAAATTCCAACACAAAGGTCTTTGTGAAATCAGGAAGGGCCAGAAATAGAGTGGTGGACATGGCCATATTCAAGGTTTGGAAAGCTTGAGCAATGACTGGAGTCTAAGTGAAAGACTTGTTTTTGAGGAGAGCAGTGAGAGGTGCTGCAATCTTTCCATAATTCTTAACAAACTTGTGATATTACCCTGTTAAGCCCAGAAATCCCTGCAAGCTTTTGAGAGTCTTTGGGTGGGGCCAGTCTTGCATATATTCAATTTTTTTTGGATCCACCCTGATGCCATCCTTTCCAACCAGATGACCCAAGTATTCTACTTCTGAGGCACCAAAAGCACATTTAGACTATTTCAGGAAAAGTTGGTGTTGAGAGAGTAGATGGAGAACTCGATCCACATGAGTAAGATGGTATGTCCAGGTTTTTCTATAGATGAGGATATCATCAAAGAAAACTAAGACAAAATGACAGAGAAAAGGATGGAAGACATGATTCATGAGGCTTTGGAAGGTGGAGGGGGCATTACACAAGACAAAGGGCATGACCAAAAACTCATAGTGGCCCTCATGAGTTCGAAAGGTCGTCTTGGGAATGTATGCCTCTTTCATATGTATCTCGTGATAGCTTGAGCAAAGATCAAGTTTAGTAAAGAATTGGACACCACTCAATTCATCTAGGAGGTCATCAATGACAGGAATGGGAAATTTGTCTTTAATGGTCAGTTTGTTGAGGGCACGAAAGTCAGGACACATTCTCCAAGAACCTTCTTTCTTCAGGACCATGACTATAGGAGAAGAGTAAGGGCTCGTACTAGGGCAGATAACGCTTGCATTAAGGAGTTCCTAGACCATTTTCTCAATTTCATTTTTTTGTGAAAAGGGGTGGTGATACAGACGGATATTGGGAGGAAGGCTTTCGGGTAGAAGGGGAATGGAATGATCATGAACACCACAGGAGGGAGGGAGTCCTTGGGGAGTGGAAAATACCATTTGATGTTTAGAAAGGAGGGCTTGGAGGTCTTGCGGCACCAAGGGTGTTTGTGTTGCTTATATGGCATGGAGTTGGGAAATGACACTAGAATGACCTTTTTGGAGCAACTTTTCCATGTGATGGGAACTAATGACCTTAGGTGAACTAGCAGTGATGCCTTGGAATTTATATTGGTGGCCTTCCTAGTCGAATTGCATGGTTAATTCCTTGAAATCCATGAGAATGGGACCCAAAGTCCTTAGCCAGTCTGCACCCAACACAATGTCACAACCGCCCATGTCGATAGCAAACATGTGGGATTTTAGGTGGTAGTCACTGATTTGGAGATGCAAATTTTCATAGCGCCCTCCACATTTCATGGAACCATCATTGGAAATCATGATTTGGAAATTGTTGACGGCATGGATGTAGCAATGAGTTTCTTGGGAAATGCGGTGATGAATAAAATTATAGGTGCTTCCACTATCAGCCAGAATGATGACCTTCCAATGCTTGATGTAACCGATTAACTTGAGGGTTTGGGGGGCAGAGAAGCTAGTGAGAGAATTGAGGGAAATGATTGGTTCCACTTCGAGAGGGTCTGAGGGAGGGGTTATGTTAGTGATTTCACGTGACTGAGGCACAAGGGGAGTTTCAACAGCCTCTTCCAAAATATCCTCAAAGATGGCCATAAAAACCTTTTGTTCCTTACACTCGTGGCCCGTGAAATATTTGTCATCACAATTATAACAAAGGCCTTTGAGTTGGCATTCAGCCATTTTATCCTTGGTCAATTTTTGGATCTTTAATGGGGCAGAGGGAGTAGTGGGATTTACGGATTTAGGGCAAGGTATAAAGGAGGTTTTTACAGTTTTGAGAGGATACAACCTGTTGTGATCCTTTAGCTTTTTTAGTAGCCTCCACCCAACTCAAAGGTCGAGCCATGAGGACATGGGCCCGAATCTCATCCTTGAGGACACTAATAAAACACTCTCAAAAGAAAGCATCAGTCATGCTCTCTGTTCAAAAAGATAGGTGCTCAAAGGAAGCTATGAATTCTTCTACTGTTCTTGATTGTTTCAACTTTGTCAAATGACCCAAATGGTTGGTGTCAGTGTCAAAGCGTTCATAAAGCTCAGTCACAAATTGGGTCCAAGCAATATACCCTTGACGGTAAGTTTTTCTCCATTGCCACCATTGCCAACGTTCTTGATCTAGATGGAGAAAACCATACCGGGGTTTGGCCAAGTCATATGTAATTTCGTATAAAGAGAATAATGTTCCATTTGGGTGACCTAACCAGTGGGATCTGAGCCATCAAATTTAAATTTAGTCACATCCACCCATGGAAGGTGTAGGTCACGTTGAAAGTGATGGCGCTGAAAGGTATGGGAATGGGAGGAATGTTCACCTTCAGTCTTTGGAGGTGCGTCAAGGAAAGGGTCATCTGAGGGGATATTCAGTTTGGTGCAGAGTGATGCAAGGACAGATTCAAGCTGGGTGGTCAGTTCTTGTTTGACTTCCTCCATTGAGGGCTGCATGGTTGTATTTATGGTTGTATTGATGGATGTATCGATGGAGGCAACAGTGGCACTCAGTTGTTTCACTTCTTTTTGGGTCTCGAGAAAACCAGATTGCAAGGTGTTGAAGCGAGCTTCCAGGTCTTGGCTATGGGTATGGGCATGAGGATGGGTGAACTGAAAATGGGCGAGTGAGGTCAAAATTTTTGCCAAAAAATGATATGGATTAATGTGATAAGGGAGAATAGATGAATCCAATGGAATAGGTCTCAAATAATGGTGAAAAAATTTCCATACTTTTTTTTTTTACACCTGCGGAGTTATACTCCGGTCTGAAGAATACTGCAGCGATGAAATCCCCAAATTCTTAACTAGAAAGAAATGTGTATTTACTTGGAAACCCGAACATAGTTGCATGGCAATAGATCTTGTCTGTTTTAATTTGTTTATGTTTTTGTCCCCCAAGGGTTAGGTATTCAAGGGTTCTACAAACAAGGGTTTTCCCTGTGCTATATCTCTCTGATATACGTGCGGGGTCCAACAGTAGTACTCGGCCTCAGGGAACTAACTAAGGAGGATAGACCGTACCCTTAGTCGTACTACCCGACTACCCAAGTACTGAAGAGTATCTTCCCGAGTGTTGTTCTCGGTGGCACTATAGTAGTCAAGCGACCGATTGGTTTATCTAAAGAGGGCTTCAGGAAATCTAGGCCGATCCATACACAGGTGTTGTCTGATGCGCTACCACTCGAAGGGGTACCAACAGAGGTTACAAGGGTGGCCAACAGATGTGCGCTTAAGAACCACTTGAATTTCCTACGTGTATGAATCCCTCAACTGCAGTTTTATGTGTGTAACGACATATCTCTGTGGCTTAAAGATGCCAAAATATGTCTCTACCCTGAAAAAAAAATTCCCACAATCTCTGCCACGGAAAGTGCTCTAATACCACTTGTAATATACCAGATATAAAAAGTATGCAGAACAAAAATAAAATGCTAGAAATGATATAAGAACAAAAACATAAATAGCTCTTTGATTCAGAAAGCAATGTTCATGGGCCTCTTCGAGGGGGCAACCTCCAGTCGAGCAGTGCTCTGTTACAATAATCTCCAAGCTAGGGTTTTCATACCCTTGACCCGTATTTATACTAAATATGTCTATCAAGAGAAGCATCTAGAGGAAGATCCTTCTAGAAGCGGAAGCTTCTATTAGGTATTCTTACATCCACCTTATTCTATGTTATTGAAAGGGCTTATTAATATTGACCTTTATTACGTCCGAATATATTGCTCTACCTATGTGCGGGTTAGGACTCTAACAAAAAGTGAATCACTATAAGTAGCTTTAATATTTTATTTAAGAGTTATTTATTTTGCGTGCATCTTTTCTATTATAAAGTAACTTCATTGTAAAAGTGATCCCCACTTCTCTTTATAAAAGTGGGTCACTTCATAAAGCAACTTACACAATCATGTGGTCATTTGGTTACCGATTGTGCCCTTTTTAAAAAGGGCATAACTCTAACATCGGAAGTCCGTTTTCAGTGCCATTTTTTTTAAAACCACGTAACTTTTTGAACCCGTTCCATCCAGATCATCAGTTTCAGTTTTTAAATACACATTATCTACATATTTAATATGTATTCTACAATTACTATCTTGCTTACTAGCAACAACTACTTCCAATGGAAATCTCATATGGAAGATTCATTAAGAAGTAAAGGCTTGTACCGAATTACCTTAGGAAATGAAAAAGCACCCACTGATGTTGATAAGAAATCCAAGTGGATAATATGAATGACGAAGCACGTGGATTAATCGGAATTTCCATCTCTCATGATTTAATGTACCACCTTCAAGATATTGATGACCCCAAAGAAGCTTGGAACACGATTGAATTTGTGTTTGGTAAACTCAATATTATTCGAGCACAACAGTTAGAAAATCAAATACTAATCTTGAGTCCAAATAATTTTTCTTGCCTTGGAGACTATCTATCTAGGTTTAAAACACTTAGAATTTTATGTGAATAATGTAAGATAAATATGGAGGAAGAGCGTTGCATCTATCTTATTCTTTCTAAGCTAGGTAGTTCATATTCTGTGTTTGTATCTACCTTTTATGCCATGAGAGAGGCTCTAGGGGAAGAATCTTATGAAAAACTCACTCTTGATTCCTTTTGTGCTTCTTTGATTCCAGAGGAAGATAAGCTTGTACAATTTGGAGTGATCAACACTGTAGGTCCCTCCAACAAATCCTTAGTTACCCAGCAGAAAGATGAACCCAAGTATCCCAAGAAGCAACATACTCGCTACAACAACAAACAACATAAGGGTCCCAAACCTGATCAGACAACTTCAACTCCCACTTGTGACAAAGGAGAAAAATACAAAAGTAAGACTACTAACATACATTGCAACTTTTGTGATAAAGATGGTCATGATGAGTCCAAATGTTTCAAGAAGATGGCAGATTTAGAAGCAACGATGAAGAAGCACAACATCAGTATTGATTCTACTTCTTCTTCTCATGGACATGCACTTTTTGCTTTTGGTTTCTCCTTCAATTCAAATTCTACTACTACTTCTTCTTCTGATGAGTGGCTTATTGATTCAGGAGCATATTATCATATGGCTAAGGATAAAGCCATATTTTATGTGTCTAAATGAATGTAACACCAAGAAAATATTTGTTGGAGATGATAGATCTCTTAGTGTTGTAGGATCTGGAACAGTTCATGTAGATAATGGTCATTTCAATGATGTATTATGTGTTCCAAGTCTTTCTTGTAACCTTTTATCAGTATATCAAATCACTCATTCAGGTGAAGGTAAAACCGTCAAATTTTTACCTCACCAAGTTGTAATCAAGTATCTAAAAGATCCTAAGCATGTTCTGTCAACTGGAATTGCTTCAATGATATTACTAGGTTGTACAATTTTGACAACTTTGGGTCATCAACTTTTTCATCAGTTTTTGTTGCTCATAGCAATGACTTGAGAAAACTTTGGCATGAGCGGTTTGGTCATTTAAACTATCGCTCATTCTAGCAACTATGTAATCAACATATGGTGATTGGTCTTCCTCTTGTTTCATGTAGAGATGGTGTTTGTGTTGGTTGTGTTCTCGACAAACATCATCAAGATAGTTTTGACAAACGTGCCTCTTGGCATGCCTCGGCCCCTTTACATCTTGTTCACAATGATTTGTGTGGTCCAATTTATTCTCCTTCCTTTTCTTGGTGCAAGTATTTCTTAACTTTCATTGATGATTTTTCCAGATGTACTTGAGTTTACTTCTTAAAACTTAAGAGCGAAGTTTTTGACAAGTTTTTGGCCTACAAGGCTCTTGTAGAAAAGCAATATGGACATCAAATTCAAAATTTAAGAACAGATAATGGAGGTGAATATGTGAACAATAATTTTACAAGCTACTGCACTACACAGGGAATCCAAATGCAACACAATGTTCCATATACACCACAACAAAATGGTGTTTTTAAGAGAAAGAACCGCACATTAAAATAAATGGTTGATTGTATGATCCAATCTAAGGGATTAATTCTAAAGTATTGGGTGGAAGCCAACAACTATGCAAATTACATAGTAAATTACACTCCCACAAAGGCTCTTAAAAATATAACACCAGAAGAAGCTTGGACTAAAATTAAACTAGATGTAAGTCACTTCTATGTATTTGGAAGTATAGCATGGGTTCACATTCCTAATAAGAAAAGGAAAGCATTGCAACCTAAAAGTGAGAAGTGTATATATGCTAGTTATTTTGAATATGTCAAAGGTTACATACTTCTTCAATCACATTGTAATGAAATTATTATTAGAAGATATGTTAAATTTGATGAAAATTGCTTGGCCTGCGAGCCTAATTCGGCGATTGTGCCTTCTTCAGCCTGCGAGCCATCTTCGACGTTTGTGCCTTCTTATGATCTAGTTTCTTCTTCAGATGATGACAGTGAGGATGAAAATCCACCTTCGCCTGCTCACCCTCCTCTAGATGAGTCCTTTGAACCTAAACCAACACCAACTCCACCACTTCCTAGATGGGTCCATTCAACATGAGAAGCAACTGTTGATCTTGTCGGTGATCCTTCAGATCAGCATCAGACACGTTCACAGTTCCAGCGAGCCTCTTCTCTTTTGGCTCAAGTTTCAGAAACTCATGATCTAGAGACATTTGGAGAAGCTTCAGGTCATCTAGATTGGGATACAACAATGAATGAAGAGTATCGTTCTTTAATGACAAACAATAATTGGGAATTTGTACCTCTTCAAAAAGGAATAAAATTTGTCAAATGTAAGTGGGTCTACAGAACTAAGTATGCATCAGATGGAAGTTTTGAAAGACACAAGGCTCGGTTAGTTGCCAAAGGATTTTCCCAATTTGAAGGAATTAACTATAATGAAACCTTTGCCCCTATAGACAAAATGAATTCCATCCGCCTTGTCCTTGGCCTTCCCGCCTCACATAAATGGGAGGTCCATCAGATGGATGTTAAATCTTCCTTCTTGCATGGTGATTTGAAAGAATAAATCTACATGGAACAACCTCCTAGATATGTCAAGAATGACTCTAGTCTTGTTTGTCACCTCAAGAAATCTCTTTACGGTCTCAAGCAAGCTCCCCGAGATTGGTATGCCAAAATGGACATATTTCTTATTGCCACTGAATTCTCTAGATGCCATTTTGATCCTAATGTCTATACCAAGAAAGTAGGAAGCCATCTCATAATCCTTGTCCTTTATGTTGATGACCTTATCCTTACTGGTAGTGACCCAAAACTTTTAAACCATGTGAAAACCAGCCTTAAGAAGAAATTTGAAATGACTGACTTAGGATTTTTGCACTATTTCCTTGGCCTCCAAGTTTTGCAAACCAATGAAGAAATTTTTCTTTTCTAGTCTAAGTATGCTTGTGACCTTCTTCATCGCTTTCGCATGGATAATTGTAAACCAACCCCTTCTCCCTTCCATTCTGGAGTCAAGCTTACTACCACTTGTACTTATCCTGAAGTTGATGCCACCCTATACCATCAGTTAGTTGGTAGCCTTTTATACTTGACTCATAGACTCTTATCAGTGCAACAAGCACATTGAGCTACACATGCACTTCATCAGAAAACTCATTCATGATCAAGTTATTAAAGTGCTCTTTTTCCCTACAGACGATCAAGTTGCAGACATTTTCACAAAGTCTCTTACAGAAGCGAAGTTCTCCAAACTTCGATCTATGTTAGGAGTTCAAGAAGTTTTCATTAAGGGGGGATAGGCTCTAATGCCTCCTTCCTTCTCCTATTGTGTCACTATTGTAAATCCTTCAATCCTATCCCAAGTTTTTCTTAAGGGGGGATGTTAGGATACTTAGACACTTAGGAGTTAGTTAAGATCTACTTGGTCTAATGTGTCGTTAGGTAAAAGTGTGTTTCT
>JASDQU010308966.1:41331-52503 GCA_032191745.1 Picea mariana | reverse complement strand
TCCATGATCTATATTTAAAGAGCATGGTTATGTGAGTGGTTATTGAAGGTGTTCATCCTTTGTTGGAATACCTGTGTTGTTGAACAAAAACCATTTTCCCCTAATGCTAGTGTGCATGTAAGATTCTATTTGCATATTCTTCTAACTAGAGCACAAATCCCAGCCAACATATTAATAAAATATGAAATTTTTTATCATTTCCAAGGATTGGACACTAAACCTTCTGTAGCTAGACATTTACGGTCATTTCCAAGTTTTTTCTCCCTTAAAATTTTCCAATAGGGAATTTCCATTATAATTCATCACCCTCTCCATCATTAAATCCTCTCCCACCATCATTCTCATAAGAATTTTCTTCTATTTCACATACTTTCTTGTCTTTGTTTCCTTATTCTTTCATAGAGCTTCCAAACTGGGACCTAATAGACTCTTTTTGTCACTTAAAAATATTCCAAGTCTAAGCCTCTCCTAAAAAATTGTGAGCCTCTTAGTACACCCTTTGATTTTGGTATTTTTATTACTCTTTCAAATACTGCAAATATTCAGTTTCTTTATGCCTAACCAAATCATGTTAAAACACTATTAGATCCTTTGAGTTGATGGGAATCAATGAAATTAATTGCTACTTTACTTCTCACAACCTCAATATTTATTCTGTCAACTTCAAAGGTCCTATCCGCTATAGGTATATTATACTTAGGAATAACATCTTCAATGATATTGTCTATCCCCATGTCTTAACCTATTGTTGATGTTTATATTGGTAAAAATCCAAACAACAACCTCATGAGGAAAAATCCCCATGCATTTTTATAGAAGTGGGACTCCTCTATTATAGTTTAATAGATGTATCTTGATGTTCTTGGATTGGGCTCTCAAATGGGTGAATGTTAAAAAGAAAATCCCAAATATTTATTACTTTAGTTTGTATGTAAAATGGTTCTTGATAACCAGATTGCTCTTTGAGTGCAACATTTTCTTGGAAATGGACCAAGCAACTTATTTACAGTAAAAATATAATGAAAGGCTTCAATATCAACATAAATATGGGATCAAGTTCATTAAAACATCCCTTTGAAAGACATGCAATCTGAATATACATCCATATTTTCTCACAAGAAAAAAAGTGAAATGGTGTTGATCACTTGAGAGAACTTCAAATGATTATTGCATTCAAAAATAAAAATAATTTGATGGGAGTACTCCAAAAATATCATATTCAGAAATCTCGGAGTATGAGAATTCATTAAATTTATACCCATAAGTAGTTCTCTATGGAGCTTAATACATAAAATATATTCAACATCACAAAGCATTTCAGTAAACCAATTGACTAATTCTTAAAAATCAAGATTGTTAAATGCAAGGAATAAACCTCCATGAATAATTTAGACAACCATGTCTTACATTACCGACAACAAACATGGATGAAAAATACTCCTATTGATATTTTTAGGAAGATAATTGGAATAATAAAAGGAAAAACATTAAAAAAACCCAACCTCATGATTGATCCTTGATATACAAACAAAAGGCTTTGAGAGAAATCGTGTAGAAGAAGAAGAAGAAAGAAAACAATGGAGATGTTTAGTTGTTGATCAGAGATTTGGCTACATTTAGATTGTTGAACAATGTTATCTTGATGATCTGAACCTCCAACCCTAATCCAATCTTTCTTTGATGGTGCTCTCTTCTTTTAAATATGTTCCCAATGCTTCTTTGAAGTAGTTAGGGTTTCTATTTCTCTACAATTTCCCATGTTTATATTCTTTTTGAAATTGATGATTTATTAAATTATAATTACTAAATCTAGGTCATTTTGATTTTGGCCTCCAAATGGGACCCACTTCATCGTTTTATAAAATTTTGTTTAATAAACTTTAATTCCAAAATGTAAAGTTGAATGTCTAAAACAAAATAGAACTTCTTTTAATTTTTTGAGTATTATAATTGAATTATTAGCCATTTAAACCATTCTAGACGTAATATGCATCATTCTAGTTTTTCGACGAGACCTCTTGAATGAAATTTGGAATTCTGTATCTCAACCTATAGCCTCGGGAAGTCGAGGTTCCAAACAAATTTCCCAGCAAATCATGAAAACATAGCTCACTGATATTTTAATTTCTCGAAGAACTATGGAAAACTTCATCCATTAAAACCTGACTCATTGTCTTCCTTGTTGAATTAAATTTCCAATGAGGTATCACTTTCCCAAAATAGACCTCTAGATCATGAGTTATAAGCTCTAAAAGATCGATACTCAACAATCATCTATCTAGTTCGTGGATCAATCTTAATCCTTGATTTAATTCCAATATTTTTATTCCCACATGCATTGTGGTAGGTGAATAATTGGTTTTTATAATGTAAAGGCCTTCCATATCATTCAATTGTAGTAGAGTATCTTATAGAGGTCTTAGCTTAGCTCTAAAGCCTTTAAAACAATCATGACTTAGTAATATTTTGGTCACTTAGTGACGCAAACGCGCCACACAGGGCACGTCCACTCCCTCAGGACCTTCTCTTCCTTCGGCCCGAAGATCTGAGAATGCTCTTCAAATCCCTTATCGAAACTTTCCTACACCCACAGAACTCTCCTTATGATCTCCCCTTGTTCTATCGGGAAATCGGAACTCGCGTGATCATGAGTCTCATGGTCACGAATTCTTGTCTCTTTCAATCCTCGAAACCCGATGGGTAATGACCAACGCTTTGTTGTTCCTGTCGGGAATTTCCTCGTCGAAAAATCGGCCTTTGCGTTGTTGTGATCCACTGCCCTAACGGATCCCCGACTCCCGATCTCAGATGGTATCTCTCTCCACTCCTTAGCTCCCTCCGGCTAACTCCGTTCTCATGTGACCTGCTAGTCCACAAGACCACGGTCCTTTCCCCTGTCGGAGTTTCAGAATTCATGGAATTTGAGTGTATAGAACTTACGCGCTTGGGATCTCTGATTCTTCGATTCCCGATGCCACTTGGCGTTGGCTCTGGTGCCTATGGCCCACACTCCTGTGGTGATCAGGAAAACATGTATCGGGATATCGCGATTCTCATAGCATTAGTCCTCGGACCCTTCCAAGTCCCGATCCCCGATATGGGGTCACACCTGTCCTCCACTGACTGTGGGACCGTCGCGTTTCAGAGTTTCACGAATTCTCCTACTATGATTTTCTCGTCATCGAGAATCCCGATATGCCAATCCCCGATGCACATGAGAGCTTACTCCTCCACGTCACCGCTTCCTCGTCGCCCTATCGGGTATCGCGAAATTGCGATTTCTAATGCAACAATTCCTTTGCCTTTGGAAACCCCGAAATGCCAAACCCCGACTCCCTTGGATCTCCTACCACGTGTCCCTATTGATGGACGGTTCTGAGCGCTCGTCGGGCTATCGCGGATCGCGATTCCCTGATGCAATGATTCTACACTCCTGAAATCCCCGATGGGTAAAATCCTAACTCCTGTCCTGATGTCTGACGCGTGTCCTGCCAAGATCAATGGCTAGAATCCTTTCTTGGGATTTCGAGAACCACAAGGTCTCGATTCTCTGGCTTAACAAAACGCCAATGACTCTAATATCCCGATGATTCTTCCCGGGACTCCTCCTCTGCACACTAGGCTTAAACCCTGCACAACTTTCCCGTGATCCGACGACTGACGGGAAAACAACCATTGATCCAACGGCTCACAGTACTCTGGGCTTAAAACCCTGGTGTGGTCGTAACCTCTTCGCTACTTCTGACGGATCTAACGGCTGACGGGATTTCCCCGAGCTTCTCCATAAGATCTCGACCGTCACTTCACCCTTCTTGAGGATTTCCTAACACAAACCCTCCGGTGTGATCCTTCAATGGATTTGAAAGCTTGGCCCCTCCTGAGCTTCTTCTAGCTTCTCAATCTCTTAGAAAAGAGATCTCTTTGCACGCATTCCTTGCAGAAACCCCGCAAACACTTTAAGTGTTCGAACTTCTTCTGACTCTGCGCACGTCTGCAACAGTAGTCCTCGATTTCCTTACTCAGACTCAAGACTAAGGTTTCCTCTTCATCCTTCACACTCCTTGCATGGATTCAGCAACCCATTTCCAATTCTGGGTGAATGAGAACAAGAGTTAGACTACCCGAGCCTCCATCAACGCACTCCTTGCGGATGGCTTCAACTGCACACCTTGCAGGAATCTCCTGGCTCAGATAGAGAAACAGTTGAACCTCACTCTCTCTCCCTTTCAGAGCACAACATATACAAAGCAAATGCATAACAAGAAGCAAAAATTCATGAGCACATAAACAATATACACAGAGAAACAACACCAACCATGAGTTTGAATTAGAACTTTCTTCTATTAATTCAAATGCCTGTACATGGGTGTTCTTCATACACTATTCTCTGCTTGCTCTTCTCTTCTTCTGAATGCTTCCTCTATTCTTCACTACTATCTTACAATGGTACAATGAGGGTGTCTATATCCGTTTTCCCTCTCGAACTCTAAACTATCAAATCTAGAATTAAAAATCCTATCTACCAGCATTAACTAAATTAAATGCCAACTATCTACCAAAGGACGAGAGCTTAAGGCTCAAGGTCCAATACAATATACAAATGCGCCTTCATAATGGCTTCATTAAAGACTTGCGCTACAATCCCAAAGGACTTCAAAAATTTGGGTTTGTTTATCCAGTTGATCTCCGCCTGATGTGCTGGCTCGCTTGCTGAGTCAATGCTGCTCCTGCATCATACTCCTTGGCTTGAAAACTTTCATGGGATCCTGTCCATGAGCTCCTGCACGGTCTGTCCATGCTTTTGTATCTCTGCTTCACTTTCCCAGCTGGCATCTTCCACTGGTTGGTTCTTCCATTTGACCAAATACTCGAAGTATTGCTTCCGCTTGGTCTTTTTGTTCACTCGCTTGTCGAGTATACGCTCCATCTGCGGCTTCTCTACAATCGGCATCTGCTTCTGCCACTGGACTTCTAGTTGTTCATCACCTCCAGCTCATGCTTCCTCATCCTTATATGGATATAATTCTGAGACATTGAATGTCGGAGATATCTCGATCTCACCTGACAACTCAATTTCATAAGCGTTTTCTCCTAGTTTCTTTAGGACTCTGCATGGCCCACTTTTCTTCATTTTCAGCTTGTTGTATGTTCCTCTTAGAAACCTTTCCTTCCTCAGATGTGCCAGAACTAGATCACCAACTTCGAACTGAAGTTGTGCCCGATGTTGATCCGCTTTGCGCTTATATTCTTGGTTTGATTCCAGCAATCGCTCCTTCCCCCTGCTGTGAAGTTCTTTTATCACCTCTGCAAATTCTTCAGCGCTTGCACTCTTAGTCATTATCTGTTCTGAATCCCTCAATTTAGAAACTCCTCTTGGTTGCCTGCTGTATACAATCTCAAATGGACTTTTTCCTGTGCTTCTGTTCACTGAGTCGTTGTATGAAAAATCTACCTGTGGCAACACATTGTCCCAACTGTTGTGGTGCTCTGTCACCAAGCTTCTTAATAAGTCTCCCAGACTTCTATTCACCACCTCTGTTTTCCCATCCGTTTGAGGATGATAGGTAGAACTAGACATCAAGTTAGTTCCGATCTTCTTCCAGAGTGTCCTCCAGAAATGTCCAATGAATTTTGTATCCCTGTCCGATACTATACTTCTGGGTAGCCCGTGAAGTCTAACGACCTCCTTGAAGAAGAAATTTGCAATATGAGTCGCATCGCTAGTCTTCTAGCATGGGATAAAATGTGCCATTTTGGAAAACCTGTCAACCACCACAAAGATCGAATCATATCCTCTTTGTGTCTTAGGCAATCCCAATACAAAATCCATGTTGATTTCATCCCAGAGCCTCTCGGGTAGGGGTAATGGTTGATAGAATCCCGCATTCTGCTTCCTGCCTTTTGAATGCTGGCAAATTCTACATCTGTCGACAAACCTCTTGACTTCCGATCGCATTCCTGGCCAAAAGCATGCTTCAATCATCTTTGCAAATTTCTTATCGTGGCCAAAATGCCCTGCTAATCCACCACTGTGCTTTTCCTTTAACAGATTCTCCCTCATGGAGCAATTCGGAATGCATAGTTGATTGCCTCTGAACAACAATCATTCCTGGATCATATAATCTATCCATGGGCTTCTGTCTCTGAGAACTAGATTCTCAGCTGCTTCATATGCCTCTGCAAAATCTGCATCACCTGCATACATGTCCCTAGGATTTTCAAAACCTAATGTCTTGACTCGGAACTCCTCCAGCAACAAACACTTCTTGCTCAAAGCATCAGCCACTTTGTTAGCAGTACCTGGAATGTGTTTAATTACAAATGTAAAATTCTGCATATACTCTACCCATTTAGCATGTTTTTGATTCAACTTCTCCTGTTGATTCACAAACTGCAATGCATGATTATCACTATATAAAACAAATTCTTTCAGGATCAAGTAATGCCTCCATTTCTTCAATGCCTGTATGATAGCATAAAATTCTTTGTCATATGTGGAGTACTTCACTTTTGCCTCATCCAGCTTCTCGCTGAAATATGCAATTGATCTGTCCTCCTAGCTCAAGACCGCTCCTATGGCAAAGCCACTTGCATCACATTTCACCTGTAACACTTTCGTAAAATCCGGCAACACCAAAACCGATTGTTCTGTGATCTTCCGCTTCAACAGATTGAAGCTCTTCTATGCCTCTTCAGTCCAATGAAAAGATTTATGTCTTTTCTTGATGGTATCCATCATCACTGTGCTAATCCCACTGAAATTCTTGATGAATTTTCGGTAGAAACTAGCCATTCCATGAAAGCTTCTCACCTCGAAAATATTTCTCGGTGATGGGAAATTTTTAATTACTTCCACTTTACTTGAATCCATCCTCAACTCATTTGCCGAAATAACAAAACTCAAGTAAATGAGCTCTGTATTCATAAATGAGGACTTCTTCATATTGATTAACAGCTTCTACTGCTGTAGCTTCTTCATTACTGCAGCTAAATGCTTCAGATGTTCTACTTTTGTTCTACTGAAAATCAATATGTCATCCAGATAAACAATGACAAACTTCCCGATGAATTCCTTCAGCACTTCATTCATCAGTCTCATAAAGGTACTTGGTGCATTCGTCAAACCAAACGACATGACTAGCCATTCACACAACCCTTCGTTGGTTTTGAAGGCTATCTTCCATTCATCGCCTTCCCTTATGCGAATCCGATGGTATCCGCTTTTCAAATCAACCTTTGAAAAAAATTTGGCTCCACTTAAACAATCCATCAAGTCATCCATCCGTGGTAATGGAAACCTATACTTGATGGTTATCTTGTTAACGGCTCTGGAATTGGTGCACATTCTCCAGCCTCCATCTTTCTTTGGACTTAGTACCGTTGGAATGGAACACAGACTTAAACTTTCCCTGATCAGTCCTTTATCCAACAATTCTTGTACATGCCTTTTAACTTCTTCATTCTCTTGCGGCGTCAACCTATACGCGGCCTTATTTGGCAAACTAGCTCTTGGTATGAGGTCTATATGATGACTCACACTCCTCATCGGCGACAACGAATGAGGTAATTCGTCTACCACAATGTCAACGAACTCTTCCAGCAGTTCCTGATATTTTTTTCGGCAAATCATCCACTCTTGTGCTGGTCAAAATGGTTCTTGGTTTCCTGACCACAAAGAATTGTGGATCTTCCTTCTTCTTTACTTCCGTCAGAATTTCCTTCCCACTCATGAGAAGTACAGTATTTCTCGGTTCTGGTTTTACTTCTTTATCTTTAATTGGAAGTAGAATATGTGTTCTTCCATTCTTCTCCAAAGTATACGTATTCATCTTCCCATCATGAGTTACGTTTCTGTCATATTGCCATGGTCTGCCTAGCAATAAATGACATACATCCATAGGAATAACATCACATAAAATCCTATCATTATATCCTCCTATCTTGATGTCAACTAAGCACTGTTTAGTGACATTTACCTGATGTCCCTTCTGTAGCCATGAAACCTTGTATGGACTCGGGTGATCAGTTGTCTCCAGTTCTAATTTCTCCACCATCTCGGTTGAAATGAGATTATCTGTGCTACCGCTATCCATGATGACCTTGCATTTCCTGTCTTTGGTCTTGGATGTGGTTATGAAAAGTCTGTTTCTTTGAGCCGTGTCCTCCACCTCCTTCTCGGGTGTTAAGAGAACCTTACGCATCATCAATGACCTTTCGTCTTCTGCGTCTTCTGCTTCAGCATCTCGCCACTGTGCCTCGGCAATGTGAACTTCTCCTCCATCCTTCTTCCTATCTGGACATTCAAATTCCTTGTGTCCATTCTTTCCACACGTGAAGCATGTGATGACTCCACCTCTGCCTCTTCCTCTACCTCTGGTACAAGGAAATGTGTTATTATCAGCGTATCCTCCGCCCTATTCTGTATGCTGCCTTCGCTATTCAGCATGCTGTCCTCGCTGTGAAATTCCACCTCTTTATGTTCTAGTCTGAGGCTTCTTCCAGTAGTCCTTAGATTTTTGGAACCTATCTTGGGAAACTGACTTACCTTTTGGCTAGCTCCTACCTCGGCCTTGCTGTCCTGGCTTACGGCTCAGCTTCTCTTCGCCTTTCAACGCCATTTGATATGCATCCTCCACCATTCAGATGGTTGTCATACTCATCTCGTCCTGGATATTGTATCTCAAGCCATTCATATACCTGGCAACTTTTTCATCATCGCTCTCTCGATGACCTGCTCTGATACTTATCTTGTAGAATTCCTTAGTATACTCCTTCACTGTCATAAACTTCTGTCTCAGGTTCTGCATTCTCCTGAACAGTGTGATTTGATAATCCCTTGGGATGAACTTTGCCTTCATCTTCACAATCATTCGATCCCAGCTTTTAATCTTTTGCTTGCCTTTGTAGCGTCTATCTGCTTGAAGCTCGTCCCACCATAATGCTGCGTGTCCCTTCAATTTTGTGACAGCATGCCTAACCTTCTTATCTTCTTCGATGTCTTCATAATTGAAGTAAGTGTCAAGAGCTCTAATCCAATCTAGAAGCTCTTCTGCATCCAGATTCCATTCATAAGATGGAATGTCCATCTTTGTTTTCGAACTCATCCGAGCGATAGCCTTAATTAATCGCTCATTGGCTGCATCTTCGGCTGCAACTTCTCCTTGTTTTTCGGCTTCAACTTCGCCTTCAGAGTCACTCAGATCTCCAGCACTGGCTGTGCATCTCTACGCTGCCTCCATATCTTCTAGTCTCGCTCGGAGATCACGTATCTGCCTCTCCATTTCTGGATTATGTGCTTGTCTTCCTCTTCCTCTTTGGTTCCCCCTATCCTCTGGATCGGGTGATTGTCTTTCTCTCCTCGGCGGCATGGTGAAATTCTCTTTCTCCTCTACTACAAAAAACAGAGAAATTTTCTCACTTTGATACCACTCTGACGCAAACGCGCCACCCAAGGCACGTCTGCTCCCTCAGGACCTTCTCTTCCTTCGACCCGAAGAGCTGAGAATGCTCTTCAAATCCCTTATCAGGACTTTCCTACACCCACAGAACTCTCCTTATGATCTCCCCTTGTTCTATCGAGAATTCGAAACTCGCGTGATCGCGAGTCTTGTGGTCACGAATTCTTGTGTCTTTGAATCCCCGAAACCCGATGGGTAATGACCAACGCTTTGTTGTTCCTGCTGGGAATTTCCTCGTTGGGAAATCGGCCTTTGCGCTGTTGTGATCCACTGCACTTATGGATCCCCGACTCTCAATCTCTGATGGTATCTCTCTCCACTCCTTAGCTCCCTCCAGCTAACTCCGTTCTCATGCGACCTGCTAGTCCACAAGACCACGGTCCTTTCCCCTGTCGGAGTTTTGGAATTCGTGGAATTTGAGTGTATAGAACTTACGTGCTTGGGATCTTCGATTCTTCGATTCCCGATGGCACTTGGCATTGGCTTTGGTGCCTATGGCCCACACTCTTGTGGTGATCAGAAAAATGCGTATCGGGATATCGCGATTCCCGTAGCATTAGTCCTCGGACCCTTCCAAGTCCCGATCCCCGATATGGGGTGACACCTGTCCTCCAATGACTGTGGGACTGTCACGTTTCGGAGTTTTGTGACTTCTCTTGCCGTGATTTTCTCGTCACCAAGAATCCCGATAGGCCTATCCCCAATGCACGTGAGAGCTTACTCCTCCACGTCACCGCTTCCTCGTCGCCCTATCGGGTATCGCGAAATCGTGATTTCTAATGCAACAATTCCTTTGCCTTTGGAAACCCCGAAATACCAAACCCCGACTCCCTTGGATCTCCTGCCAGGTGTCCTTATTGATGGATGGTTCTGAGAGCCCGTCGAGATATCGCGGATCCCGATTCCCTGATGCAACAATTCTACACTCTTAAAATCCCCGATGGGTAAAATCCTGACTCTTGTCCTGATGTCTGACGCGTGTCCTGCCAAGATCAACGGCTAGGATCCTTTCTCAGGATTTCGAGAACCACAAGGTCTCGATTCTCTAGCTTAACAAAACCCCGATGACTCTAATATCGCAATGATTCTTCTCGGGACTCCTCCTCTACACACTAGGCTTAAACCCTGCGCAACTTTCTCGTGATCCGACGGCTGACGAGAAAACAACCACTGATCTAACGGATCACAGTACTCTGGGCTTAAAACCCTGTTGTGGCCATAACCTCTTCGCTACTTCTGACGGATCTAATGGTTGATGGGATTTCCCCGAGCTTCTCCACAAGATCTTGACCGTCACTTCACCCTTCTTGAGGATTTCCTAACACAAACCCTCCGGTGGGATCCTTCAACGGATTTGAAATCTTTTCCCCTCCTGAGCTTCTTCTAGCTTCTCAATCTCTTAGAAAAGAGATCTCTTTGCACACACTCCTTGCGGCAACCCTGTAAACACTTTAAGTGTTCGAACTTCTTCTAACTCTGTGCACGTCTGCAGCAGTATTCCTCGATTTCCTTGCTCAGAATCACGACTGAGACTTCCTCTTCAGCTTGCGCACTCCTTGCACGGCTTCAACAACCCATTTCCACTTCTGGGTGAATGAGAACAAGAGTTAGACTACCTGAGCCTCCATCAATGCACTCCTTGTGGATGGCTTTGATTGCACACCTTGCAGGAATCTCCTGGCTCAGATAGAGAAACAATTGAACCTCACTCTCT
>JASDQU010308966.1:17943-40905 GCA_032191745.1 Picea mariana | reverse complement strand
CAATACAATATACAAATGCGCCTTCATAATGGCTTCATTAAAGACTTGCGCTACAATCCCAAAGCACTTCAAAAATTTGGGTTTGTTTATCCAGCTGATCTCCGCCTAATGTGTTGGCTCGCTTGATGAGTCGGTGATGCTCCTGCATCACTTAGTCAACCTATGAATGTCTGACATGTCACATCCAATCACCACCCAATCACCTACTATGTCATTTTCCAGTCATATGTGTCCATATATGTGTCACCCTATGTCCACATCACTGTTATGTGTCATCAAGGGATGAGTCCACCTCGCTTCCATGTGCCCAGATATAATAGGTATTAACTGTCATGTGTCCTTGGGAGTTTTTTGATGTTCATATTGGTTGCAATCCCAACAACAACCTCACGAGGATAAAATATCCCCCTGCAATTTTATAGAGGTGGTTCTCCTCTGTAATTTTCCAAAATATTTATCTTAATGTTATTGGATTATACTTCCAAATTGGAGAATCCTAAACAGTGAGCCTACAATATTTATTGATTTAGGTTATGTATGAAACTGTTATTGAGAACTAAATTGCTCTTTGAATACAATGTTTACTTGGAAATGGACCATGCAACTCTTTTAAAATAAAAATAAAAATAAAGGAATGATTTAATATCAAAACAAACTATGCTCAACTTCATTATTACAACCTATGAAAAACTTGCAAATAGGATATGTAGCCATGTATTCTCCCAAGAAACAAAATTAAATGGTAATGATCATTTTGTAGAAGTTTAGATGAGTTATGCATTTAAAAACAAAAATAATTTGATGGGAATAATCCAAAAATATCACACTGATAAATCCTAAGACATAAGAATTCATTAAAGTTATACCTCAAAGTAGTTCTCTATGGGTTTTCATAAAACATATTCAACAATACAAAGCATTTTAGTAAACCAATTGACTAAATTATTAGAAATAAATATTTCCAAATGCAAATACTACACCTCCACGAATAATTTAGACAATCCTAGCTTACATTTATCAGTCACATATATGGTTGTAAAATACACGATAATCGTTTAGAGAACTAGTCTTGGAAGAATACAAGAAAGACACTAAAAAATATCAACCTTGTGCTTAGTTCAAAAATGCAAACATAAAGGAGTGAGAAAAATAGTGTAGTAGAAGAAGAAGAAACAATAAGATGGATACACTTATTTGTTTATCAGAGATTTGGATGCATCCTGATTGCTAGACCCTTTTTATTGTAATCTTCTAACATTTTGTTTGATGGTGATCTGTCTCTTTTAAAATCTTTTCTCCATGCTTCTTGAAGTAGTTAGGATTTTCTCCTTCTAAAAGTGTTCACATGCATCCTTTTGGAGTAAATAACTTTAATTAATGCTCCATGTAATTCTCATTAATTTATTTTTGACATTGAAATGTGTGCCTTGAAGTGGGGCCCATTTCATCTTTAATAAAATTCATTTATTAAATTTTTATTTAAAAAATTTAAAACTGACTACATTTAAAAAAAGTGGATCGTGTTTTAATTTTATGATCATGATATTTGACCTATAAACCATGGAAACCATTCCAGCATAAATATTCATCATTCTTGATTCCTAACGAGTCCCCTTGAGTGATATTTGGAGTTTTGGATCTCAAGTTATAGCCTTGGGAAATTGAGGTTCCAAGCAATTGTTTTAGCAAGTCAAGAAAACAAAGATGATTGTTCATTCAATTTCTGGGAGAATTATGGCCAAATTCATCCCTTGAAAACTATTTCATAGTCTTCCTCTTCGAATTAACTTTCCAATGAGTTATATATTTCCCTAAATAGACACCTGATCTTGAGGTATGACCTTTGAAAGATCGTTTCTCAACAACTCTCCAATTAATTCATGGATTATTTTTAGTCGTTGATTAAAATTCACCCTCTTAAATCCCACATGCATTGTAGTAGTTGATAGTCTAGAATTTATATGGTAAATATTCCCATTTTATTTAAGTGAAAAAAAAGGAACTTATGGAGGTCGAGCCTTAGGAAAATTCATGACTTAATAAAACTTTTGATGGCCCACTTGCCCTGCCATTTCCAAACCAACATACATGCCAGTTCCTAGTCAGTATACAAATCATCACCATGTGTCTCAACATGATAAGATTCCTATGATTCAATGTGTCTTAGTTTTATTGGTTTCCACGTGTCTTAGTTTAACAAGTTATCATGTCTTCCACATGTATTGATGTCATAGGTTTCTAAATAAAGAGAATAAGACTTAGCAAATTAGGATTAGGATGAATAAGGAAGATGGATGAGAGTGAAGTATGGATTTTTTGGGAATGAGGAGAGGTAATGGGGGTAGAGGAGTGAATATGGTGTGATTTTCATGGCATCATGGGTCCGCGAGAGTGAGGGGAGTGTATAATGAGAATGGTACAGTGTCGAGGGAGAGGCAGAGGTGTGAAGTGAGGAGTGGAGGAAAATAGTTAAGTATGGGAGATGGAACGAGAGGGGAATAGGGGGAGTGAAGAGGTTAGGTGGTTGGAAAAAACTAGAGTATCGCGAGCATACAATATTTGGTTTGATGAGATTTTTTCCATTTGAAAATATTTTCTTTTTTCTCTTTATCAACATCCAAGATTCTTAACTCATTAGCATTGCCTTGAAAGCATTCTTCCTTCATGCAATGGAAACCTTTCCCATCATTGTTCTCAAGATTAATTTCTTACACCAATTCTTCTTGCTACCAATGTTCTTATGATCATTTATCATCAAGATGTGGTCATTGCAAACTTGTTGCAATATTTTCCTCAAGAGCATGTTGGCTGAAATATTGTTGTGCCTTTGGTGGAGACTCTTCAATTTCACTTTCAAACTTGTTGCCTAAAATATCCTCATGTGGAATATATGAGAAGATTAAATATTCATTTTCTTGCATCCATATGGTAGAGGGTCGGTGGGTAGTAACATTAAAAACATCACAAAGGACATGTGGGTGCATTCTTAGGATGAAATTTTGATGGGCTCCAAAAAATGCATATTTTAATACCATATTTTCCCTACCATTAATCCCTTTATGTTTGCTTAGACCTTATATCAATCCATCATTGCGCGAGATTTAGACATAATGTGTTTCCATTACATTTATTTAGTACTTTACATGAATTTATGATTGAACATAAGAAAATGAGCACATTTTCATTTATCTTTGAGTTAATCTGCAAACACGATGTGCCATACAGGTTATTGTGCAAAATGTGATATCGTGAGAGGATCTATTTTGGTTCCAAATGTTGCAACTCCCATGCATTTTTTGAAACTCCTTATAATAATTGTTGCAACTCTGAACATTGTTGCATCTCTAGAATATTGTTGCAACTCTTAACAATGTTGTTGCATCTTTGAACATTGTTGCAATTCTGAGCACTGTTGTTGCAACTCTGAACATTGCTATAACTCAAGATAACTATTTATGCAACTCTGGGCTAGTGATGCAACTCTCATTTCAACTCCCAAGATGTCTCTACAACTCCCACATAATTGTTTCAACTCCTTACAATAGTTGTTTCCACTCGTTCAAAGAATTATGCTACAATCAAAACCTTAAACCATGGGAACCATGGGCCAACATCAGAAATATGAGCCATGTTGTTACTACTCTAGATGAAAATTATGGATTCATGCAACAATAATGCTAACCCAAACAAACTAAATATATGGAAATAATTTTGTAACTCCAAGACAAAATATTAGTTTGAGTGACTACCTAAGAATCTTGGAATTCTAGGGCAAACAATCTTGGAGTTATTTATTATTTTCTAATTGTTAGCAAAAAATCTTGGAAATTATATATTATTTTCTAATTGATAGAAAAAAATATTGGAATTATTCAATAATTGGTAATTGTTAGTTGGAAAATATTCATTATTCAGGAAATTGTTATAACCATTATAGCTTGATTAAATCAAAAAGTGAGTTTATTTAGATACTCGTTATTTCTAGTTTCCATTAAACTTGTGTATAAAAGAGTGCACTCTCTACATTACTCGAGGAGGACTCTTAGATAAATGTATGAATGACAATGGAATAATTCATTGAGTTTTTATTTTAATTGTAGTTTTATAATTTATGTGGGGTGTGATTTAATTAATTAATTAAATTTATTTTACTTTCATATTTGTTCTAGATTGATTTCTTTTGATTAGCTTAATTAATTAAATTAATTTATGTTCTAAATGTTCATATAGAATAATATCAACACTGTGTTCTATGGGCGCAGGGCCCACACCAATAAAACATAGTATCATGTAGTTTAGGTACCTTCTTGGATTTATTTTTGCATAATTTAATTATGCAGTTATCTATTCATGTAGGATTTCTTTTATTTAATTCGTTAACTAGTTTCCTGATTCAATTTGTTCATGCAATTAGATTACTCATGTGGGATTGTGTTTACATATTCATACAATAAAGTATTCATGTTAGATTTCATTTATTTATTTGTTCTAATAATTGATTAGGTTCCATTCTTTCATACCATTGAATAATTATGCTTAACACAATGACTACATTTGTTGGTGTGAGTAGGAACAGGGATCACCATGGTGAATAGTAGATTAGATTTTTTTTCCTGCAATTGTGACATTTACTTTCCTACAAGTGTGATATTTACTTTTCTACAAAAGTGTGTTTTGATTCTTGCAAGTGTGACATTTACTTTCTTGCAAGTGTTATATTTACTTTTCTAAAAAAATGTTCTTTGAATTCTTACAAGTGTCGATTTATGTAGAACCTTTCCAGGTCTTGAGAATTGTCTATACTCTAAGTAAAAAGGTAATCATTGATACTACAACCACATTTCAAACCAGTGGAAGAGTAGAGTGTACCCTGCACATACAGTGCACGGTAACTCAGAAGCTCCATACAAGCCCCAGATTGATAATTAAATGCACATTCCTTTTAGTTGTCTTTTTGAGAAATTAGAAAGATAATTAAAAATTCCATCATTTATGGTGTTGTTGTGAAAGAGTTACCAAAGGCACACTTTGATTCTTGCATTGGTTTGAAATTTGTTCTAGCATTTTGATTCTTTCATTGCTTCAAATAGAATTCTTTCATTTTATTATTATAACACATGATTGAGATACTAAAATATTTATTGTGGTGTAGTAAAATCCACCCATAGTACTAATCTCTCTTTTGTAGGAAGCATGGCAAGAGGAAATAAATGCATCTTCAAATGAAGAGAAAGATCCAAGGGGATGAAAAAGCCTTCAAATTTGATTTTGGAACAAGGCTACACAGGTACCCTCCCAACACAAGAGCTACAACTCCTGAGTATGAGTTGTTGCAACTCCCTGCTAGAGCGTAGTTGTTGCAACTCCAGGCTGCTAACACCATTGTTGTGAGTCTTGTCATTGTTGAAACTCTTAGTGTTTCAACTCTTTTTTTTTGTGCATATCACTACAAGAATATTGTTGCAACTCTTAGTGTTTCAACTCTTTTTTGTTGTGAATATCACTACAAGAACATTGTTGCAACTCACTATTGCTACGACTCAGGTATGTGAGCTTTGAAAAATGATTTTTTGTTGTTGGACATGAAAGTAAAAATATTATATGTCGTTTTCCATCTATCCTTCTCTCCTTCATCCACTCTTATGACATTCTTATTTATCCCCCTCTCCTCCTCCCTCCCTCATCCACTAACTTGTGGTTCTTTTCTTCAATTCACTCAATCTCTTTGTTTTTTGGAAAATTGTGTGTTAATTCAATGAATCAATGTTTAAGGAATTAATGGTGGGAAGAAGTATATAATGATATTTTAGTCTACTTGGTAAAGTGTAGTTACATGTCTCATCTCCTCTATTTTATTGGTAAAATATTGTTGCATTGTAAGTCCTTAGTGGTAGGGGCATCAAGGAATGTGGTATTAACATTGGTACATCTCGTATCCAGACTATTCTCCTAGAAAATTGGTGAGCATCGTGGTTTGGTACCTAGGTGTCTAGGTAGATGGAAATATGTGCATATGATGACCAATAGCGTAGTATCTACAATCATGTTGATGTTTGGACTTGGAGTACATTAGGTTTCTATTCAACCTTATACTAGTGTTTGGCCCAAAGTTAAGGTTGGTTCTCTGCTCGTATATTGCTCCAAAATAATAGTCTTCAAGTGAAAAGAGGAGCCTCATCATATGATAGATTTAAACCGAGTTTTCTCCATAGACTTACATGTTTCATCTTTTATAATAATTTCCTAGTGAATGTTTGTCATACAATAAATAATGTAAGATTGAATTTGATACATCTTGTGTCCACACAATTCTCCTAGAGAACTGGTGAGCACCATGTTTGGGTACCTAAGTGTCTCGGTAGATGGGAATATGTCCATAGGATGACCAATGGTTCAGTGCTTACATCTAGATTAATGCTTGGACTTAGAGTACAAAAGGTTCCTAATCAATCTTATATTGGTGTTTTCCCCAAACTTAGGGTTGGTTCTCATTTGGTATATTTCTCCAATTCACGGTCTTGCCGGTGAATGTTAGGAAAATCATCATTTGATTAAGCCAACTTTTAATTTTATACAAAAATGGTTTTTACACATTTTCTAAAAACATAGTTGGATTTGGCATTCTAACTACTCAACATCATGTTTGAAACCTAGAAGTTTTTCATATTTTAAGTAATGGGGAATTTAATGAACTCCCATGATGGTTATGTTAGGATCCCATTAGTGATTTAGGTATTTTCTTTTCATTTTTCTCCATGGCTTGTGAAGGTCATCACACTCAATTTAGACACTTGGTGCTTCCAATTTTTGGTATTTGGATAACCTAATTTGAAAATCATATGCCTACAAAAATTCATGCATATCTAAATCCCAATCTAAGAGATATATCTTGTTGACCAATTTCTTGTAGCACAAGGCCTAGTTAAAATGATTGAAAACATTGTTGAGACAACTCTGTTTTGAGAGCCCATATGGACATGATTTTAGATTTTATTTATATGTAAAATATCCCTTGCAATATAGTTTCTAAAAAAACTTTAATTTCTCATTTTTGATATCAAAGGATAAATATATGCTCAAAATACTTACTAACCGTGAAGCAGGAAAATAAGAAACAAAGTTGGGACACTCAATTTTTGGGAGACCTCATGGATGAATTTTGAAAACATATTTCTATGGTATATTATCCTATGAATATAGTTTACAATTCAAGTGGAATCATGCAATTTCAATATCATATGAGAAATCTATTCCTAAAATACTAACTGTTTGTCTTAAATATGGACTGCTCAAACTATGTTTCCTAGTCTGTTCATTGGAATATTTGACCCGTCAGTTCTTCCTTTTTTTAAAACTTGTTTATAATGGAGGTACCTACATGAATATAATTTCCTATCCAATTGGAATCATTTTGATCTGTCATCAAACAAAAAAGTTACACCCAAAGCCATGATTGTTGATCCAAGATGCAAATTAAAAACAACTATGACATGTAGGATGTTCCTTGGTCTGTTTGGCATATAATTTTAATTAATTTTAAAAACATGTTTATATAGAGTATATCACTATGATTAAACTTTGTTTTTTCTTTGGAATCACTTCAATTAGACGTCATACAAATAATTTATGAGAAAAATATTTTGGGCAGTTTGAGGTGGCCACCACTCCTCAACAGGTGAAAAGAGAGCCATCATTCTTTCGATTTGGTTTATATGCACCATTTGTCAATTTTTAAATATTCCATGGGTAAAGAGATATTTATCACCTCTCTTCTCCCATCATCTCACATTTTGTTGCAGGAAATTTCTCAATATTTGTAGGTCTCCGGAGGATCAAGAAGGTCAATCCATGCACAAGTGATTCTTGAAAACACTGTTTTATGACATCCAATAGGGAGATATTGAGTCCTTGCATGTGCCATGATTTGAAGCTCAAATTTATAGGATCTTATTACAAGGCTTCTACTCAAGGATTGTTGCAATAAAGTTGTTGCAACATAGTTTCTACAACTCTCACGCAGTTGTTGGAACTCCCACATAATTGTTGCAAAACCAACACATTTGATGCAACACTAGAAGATGCAACACCCATGAAGAAGTTGTAACACAAAATCTATTACACATGATATATTTTGTTACACCATTGCTGCTACTCGTGTTTTACTACTTATATCTTATTGATGGATCAAGAACAATATAGATGAATAATTGGTTTGAATAAGAATCAAAGGCCAATGTTCCAAAAGTAAAGTTCCACTACCCTTGCTACAAATGAAGCCTTTTTTGTCATTCTTCGGTACCATGGTATGCCATGAATTTACTCCCTCCTAATTTGAAATAATTGTATGTTGAAGTTTATGGATTTCCTTTGATTATGTGGTTTCCCTTGAGCTAGAACTTTTCCTTATAATATATTTTAACCACTACTATTAAGTCACAACTTCAGCCTCATCACTTCCTACTCCTACCATCCCTAATCCATTCAATAAGGGGACTCAAATCACATACAATGTTGATGTAACCTTGTTATCTCATTCCCTTCCTTAATAAATTTGATGGTGAAAACTTGTCTAAGGTTCCATTAGACCTTGAAATTATTGAAAACTATCTTGTTGGCGAGCATTCCTTGGAAATAAAATATTTTGATTGTGAAATCCCTCTAGGTGTAGATATATAGATATTATTTGAAAACGATCTTGTTGACATATAATATTTGCCAATAAAATAAGAAATAAACAATTCTACCAAGGTTTCTCTCTGAATAAAGATCTCCAGGTTTCGTTGCTCCATCAAAAGGTTCTTCCATATCTCAGTCTACAAATCATATTGTGCTCCAAAGTTCCAAGCTACACATTGTTATTTCTTACAAATTTTGTTACATTATGGTAGACTATATAAGATCTCTTTCCCCTTAGGATGATGTTGTAAACAATATGGACATATTAGGTAAGTGCAGGTATGCTTCCTTTTATTTTATTTAATCTAAGTTCATTGGATCCTATGGATTTATATTTGGAAATTCACTTAGGCCTCTGTCCTACTTCCTCATGTTTTTCCATTTCTCAAGGGTGGTCAATCTCTTCAATTTGGGGGGGAATACAATCACCTTTATATTCCATAACATTCCATCACCGTATTATCCATCTTCACTCCAATATTTATTCATGAGAAGGATTCAATGTTGCCAACAATAGAAGGCCTTGTTGTTGCCACACAAGAACCAACAGTAAAAACAATAAAATATCTTCCTACTAATACACAAGTACCAATAGTAAGAAAAATAAAAGATCTTGTTCTTGCCACACAAGAACCAACAATAAGAACAATAAAAGACCTTGTAGGTGCCACACAAGAACCAATAGTGAGCGAAAAATAAAGTATTGGTGTTGCTCCACAAGAACCAACAACGGAAAAATAAGCAATTGAATGGGAAAACCAACATTTGTTAATTCAATATCTTTCTTTCCTAATCTGTGAGCATTTTTCAGGTCCATTATATTAAAAGATGGTTTTAAGCAACAAATTTTCTAGTAAATCATAACTCATCTGTAGATTAACACAACATTGGTTTCTTGTCCTTTCCATACAAAAGATTTTGTTTGAGGGGGAGGGGGGAGGAAAACTTAAATACGGAGAGGAATGAGCTACCCCACAAGAACCTAGAGTAGAAGAATTTGTTGTAGAATCCATCCCTACATCTTGTCACACAAGATGACACAATTTTGGGTATGTACAACAACAATTATCAGTGTGTAAACAGCAACAAGAATTTTTTGGCATAAGAAATCCCTATTAATGTCACACAAGAACCAATAACATGAATTCATATTGTTGTTACACAAGAACCAGTAGCAAGTCATAAAATATCACCATGTCATGAGTTATGATTTACTGCCACTACTCTTTTTATAACATTGTTGTTGTTACTCTATTTTTTTATATATTAAATGTGAAGAAATTGATTTGTTTGTATCTTGAGATCTGTGCACCATATGGTCATTATATTTTTTGAGGATAGGTAATAAAATAAGACAAGAATTCTTGCAAAATTTCACAGAAAGGCAATTTTTAATTTGAGATAAAATGGCTAAATACTCTTGTTGCTACTCCTACAACACTCTTGTTGCAACTCACCTATAGCGGTTTATTTTCTTATAATTTGAGGGACATGAACCAAATATCTGTGTGTTTTTTAGTGGATAGAGAGATTAAATTTGGATAAGCACAACCACCAAAAATAAACTTAATCCAGAGTATCGTCTACATGAAATAAAAAAAAATTGAATATGTTGCCACTCCCTCTGCACGTTTGTTGCAACTCCACCATATTTTCTACAAGCTTACTAAAAACATTTAATGATGCTAATGCTTATTTTAAAGGATGGTTCTCGACAATTCATAGAAATGATTTTAGGGAAATGAAAAATGTTAACAATAGAATAAAGGTATGCAGTGGAGAAAGAGAAGTATCCCTAAAATTTTGATAATACAAGATACTAGGTTGCATAAGGACATGCAACATTTTTCGGCTAGTGGAAGATGAAGAGCTCCATACATGACATCTTTTTATACCATATTTTACCTACCTTCAACCCCTTTCCACTTACCTAGACCTTGTATCAATCCATCATAGTGCGGGATTTAAACTTAATGTGTCTCCATTATATTTCTTTAGTACTTTACATGAATTTATGATTAAACATTAGAAAATGATCATATTTGCATTTATCTTTGAGTTAATATGAAAACACAATATTCCATATAATTCTTTTTACATAATGTGATATCGCCACAGGATGTATTTGGGTTCCCGTTGTTGTAAATCCCACGCAATTGTTGCAACTCATTACAATAGTTTTTGCAACTCTGAACATTGTTGTTGCAACTATGAACACTGCTACAACTCGGGAAAATTATTGTTGCGCTTTGGGATATTGATGAAAGTATTCCTACAACTCCCGTGCAATTTCTACAACTCCCACGTAGTTGTTGCAACTCCTTACAACAGTTGTTGCAACTCCTTATAGCAGTTGTTGCAACTCATGAGGGAACTATTTTGTGTTTCAAATCATCCAAAGAACGATGCTACAATTGGAACATTGAACCATGAGAACCATGATCCTACATCAGAACTATGATCCATTGGAACCATGGGCCATGTTGTTACTAATATACATGACAATTATATATCCATGAAGCAATAATGTTAACCCAAGCAAATTAAAGATATAAAGATAATTTTGTAATTCCGAGACAAAATATTAGTTTGAGTGGCTAACCAAGAATTTTGGAATTTTTTGGTGAAAGATATTGGAGTTATTTATTATTTGCTTATTGTTAGAAAAATATCTTGGAATTTATCTATTACTTGCTAATTGTTAGCAAAATATCTTGCAGTTGTTCATTAATTGCTAATTATTAGTTGGAAAGTATTCATTATTTAGGAAATTGTTGTAACTACTATGGATATATTAAATCAATAAGTGGGTTTATTTAGATACATGTTATTTCTAGTTTCCATTAAATTTATGTATAAAATAGAGCACTCTCTACATCATTCAAGGATGCCTCTCTTAGAGCAATGTCTGAATGACAATGGAATAATTCATTGGGTTTTTATTTTAATTTTAGTTTTATAATTTATGTAGTGTGTTATTTAATTAATTTATTTCATTTATTTTATTTGCATATTTGTAATAGATTGATTTATTTTTATTATCTTAATAAATTTAATTAATTTTCTTTGTAAATGTTGATATAAAATAATATCAACACTATTTTCTATGGAGACAGTTCCCACTCCAATAGAACACAGTGTCGTGTAGTTTAGGTAGCTTCTTTGATTTCTTGTTGCATAATTTAATTATGTATTTATCTATTCACTTAGGATTTCTTTTATTTAATTTTGTAACTAGTTTCATGATTCGATTTCTTCATGCAATTAGATTACTCATGTGGGATTGTGTTTATATATTCATGCAATTAATTATTCATGTCTGATAACATTTATTTATTTGTTTCTAATAATTGATTGGGTTGCATTATTTTATGCCAATGAATAATTATGCTTAACACAATGACTACATTTGTTGGTCTGAGTAGAAACATGGATCATCTTGGTGAGGATTATATTAGATTAGTTTTATTTTTTGCAAGTGTGAAATTCACTTTCTAGCAAGTGTGATATTTACTTTTATTCAAAAGTGTGTTTCAGTTCATGCAAGTGTGACATTTTCTTTCATGCAAGCGTGATATTTACCTATATGCAGAAGTGTGCTTTCAATCCCTGCAAGTGTGGATTTTTGTAGAACCTTGCTAGAGTTTGAGAAATTTTTATACTCTTACTAAAAAAGTAATCATTGATACTACAACCACATATCAAACCAGTGGAAGAGTAAGTGTATTGTGTGCATATAGTGCACAGTAACTCATAAGTTCCATATGAGCCCTAGATTGATAATTAAATGTAAATTATTTTTAGTTTCCTTTCTAAGAAATTATAAAGGTAATTAAAAGTCCCATCTACTTTTCAACAAATGAAGTTTCCAACACACCCCAACTAGTAATGGTCCCAGGAAGCAATGAAAAGAACCATTCACAAGAATTTCCATCAAGCGTTTGTGCAAATAATTGTAACATTTCTCTCTTGCGCACACTGAGAGAACTTATTCTTTGAGGACACTTGCTTGCAAGTGATCTGGATTATTATACTATTGGTCGTTGATTATGATTATGAGGCATTATGGATGTGATTATATGTTATTTTGTTGTATTGACTTAGACATGCATTATTGACTCTGTTATCCTGAGTGTGCAGGATTTGGACCTTGAGGATGATGAGGCATCGATGAAACCTTTGGACTCTAGATCGAGTAAGGGAGTGGAATTTTGGAGTTTGATTGTTGTATGTATGACCTATGTGCATCTGATTAGATGTTATGATTATGGATTTTATTTCTGACATGATTCGTTCATGATGCAGGCTGACAATAGCTTGCCGACCAGACTCACATGTGGAGTAAAGGGGTCATGCAAGATAACCAGAGACGTTGGGGGAGAGGTGTGGACAATAGCCTTGCCACAACCTACTAGCACTCTCGTCATGGCCCGAAATGTAGGTTAACGATTACCTAGTTTGAGAAAACCCACGATGTTATGAGAGAAGACTGCGACAGTCACTCACGATGATTCTAAGGGGTGTGAAATAACACAGGGGCCTTATTCCTTAGAGGCCCTTAGTTTCCCACAAGATCACCTGGCAGAGTATTGACTCTAGGGTTTTTTGATGTCTACCAAGTTATTCAAGAGGCGAGTGGCACCTTTGGAGCATGTGGTGTGTCCTGAAGGGCACGTTGCGCAAGGGAAACAGAATGAGGCGAGTGGCACCCTTGGAGAAACTAGTTCGTTCTGAAGGGAACGTCGTGTTGTTAACTAATAAGAGAATAAACCTAGATGGCCTTAGAACTAATAATGTGATAAGAAATATTTAAACCAATTTCCCTAATAAAATGTCACGCAGCCTAGGAAAATAAAACCTAGGCCTAAGTGATACTTGTGATAAAAAATATATATATTTATATAAAAATAAAAATAAAAATAAATAAATAATAATAATAATAATTAATCATGTGATGAGAAGGGGGTAATAAATTCAATTAATTTATAAAAATATTTTGGGGGATAAAATTAAAAAAGGGGGGGAAAGGGGAAACAATTGTTTTGTTACATATGCTAATTAAAAATTTATTAATTAAAAGGAAAAGGGGAAAAAGGGTAATTTTCTACACTTGCCAATTTGAGTTTTAAATGAAAAGGGAAAGAGGGAAATTTAAAATAATTAGGAAATTAAGGAAAAAGGGGGAAACCTAAAGAGAAAGGGAAACATAAGGAAAAAGTAGAATGACTAACTTAGTAAGGTATCTAACATTTAAGAACTTCCTAAATTAAACTCAACTAGTAAATTAGTAAGGGGGTAAGTCATTAAAATGTGTAAGGGAATATGGGGACACCTAGGAGTGATTCTAGGAATGCTTTCAGGTGGGTGAGGGAAATAGGAGTAATTAAATAATTAATGAAATTATGTTCTGGTGCAACAAAGGGGATGGGTGATAATTGTACGGGGAGGATTTTTCTGAATTAAATTTTTGAACAATAAATTAAATGGGAAATTGGGAAAGAGATGACTTAGAAACTCTATATAAAGGAGTGAGGAAGAGGATGATGGATATCTTATGTGAAGCATAACGTTACACTGCAGAATTTTAGACTTGACTGACTTAGTTTGTGGGAGTTGGGATACCCAGCTCGGTGAGGAGTGGTAGCTCGGACTTACGAGGCGAGTTGGGAGCTAGTTGTTCTCTGGTTTAGTGTGTGTGGCCCCTTTGCGGCTCAGAGGGATAATAGGGAAGAAGAGTACCCCTAGAATTGGCTGGGAGGTACCCATGAAGTCTCATGGGTTGACAAGCGAGAGTTGCACGTAGCATGCAAGACAATGAATCAGAGCGGATGACTTGGGCTATGCTATGCTTACTTTGATTCTGCATGGTAGATTCTTATTATACCTTATGCTTTCATTTCTGTATTTTTAATTGGGTAAAGAAAATGTTTGAAATAAAATTTCAATCGAGAACTTAAATTCCCCATAGCCTTAAGATCGTTGCATGACTTGATTCCCTTGGCATTCGATCTTTGCATGTTGTGATTGCCCTTTGGTTTTGTTGATTGTTGTGAAGAGTTGTGCTTTTCATCCTCATCCCTAGTTCGTCAGTCCACACCTAAGTAGTAAACCAGGAGTTGAATTGACGATCGTCACTTCGGTGCACAACGACCTATAGATTCTAATGCCCTACTTTTCTGTGTGTGGATGATGAGAAAAGGATGTGTTTCCCATTTGTTTACCCCTTCTTATCTCTGCATTTGATTTTCTCCTTGCTTTGGTGTATGCATGTTTTATCACCTCTGCGTATATCACCTCGGCGTCTTAATATTTCTCGACATCCGAAAAATGTGCTTAGTATTCTCCGAACTTCAACACCCTCAACCATGATTTTTAACTCTACATTTTTATTTATTGAATTCCTTTTCATATCTGGATATATTGCTCTGCAATTTCATATATTGAATGCATTTTCATTGCTAGATATATTGCTCTGCACTTTTATATATTGAATGCATTATCATTGCGAGATATATTTCTTGACGATTTCATATATTGAATGTGTTTTCATTGCTGGATATATTGCTCTACGTTTTTATATATTGAATGTGTTTTCATTGCTGGATATATTTCTCTGCGATTTCATATATTGAATGTGTTTTCATTGTCGGATATATTGCATTGTGTTTTTATATATTGAATGTGTTTTCATTGCTGGATATAATGCTCTGGCGATTTTTCCATTTTTAAGATAACAATAGTTGCTTGTTTACCTAGTGAATTTGGTCGTTTTTTATTGCAATTTGTTTCTTATTACATGGTGATTTTCTATTTTCAAGACTGCAATTTGTTGCTCGTTTACATGGAGATTTTTCCCTTTTTAGGACTGCACTTCGTTACTGATTTACTTGGTCTGAGATTTAACCCACTTTCTGAATGCGTTTCGCTCAAGTAAAACTCAACAAAATTCCATTAATAACATTCAACGACTTTATGACACATTGCATGTTTGTGCTCCACGATTTTGGGAAGCATGCCTAGTTTTACACGACGAATATCCCAGCAAGTATCTCTGCCTTTATCACTTCAAAAAACTACGTTTTATTTTTCCCCACGAATTTGCCTCACTCTGTTTTTATATCTCTGCGAAATTGACTGTATAGATCTGTGTTTTATTTTTCCCCATGAATGGTATATTTGTGTTTTATCACTGAATTTACAGTGAATATAATTGCTCCAGTAATTACAATGAATATAATTTCTCCAATAATTACAATGAATATAATTGCTCCAGTAATTACAACAAATGTATCATATTTCAGCGAATATAATTGTTCCTGTTAATTACTGTGAATTATCACATTAAGGAACAATGATGGATAGCAAGGCATAGCATGCCTGCATTGGTTTATGACAGGTTTGCACTCATTAATGGTAGGACTGTGAGTTTTTCAGTGAATGTGTAGTTTACTCTTTTTACTCTGTGAAATTTCCTTTAATTAGACCACAATGATAATTCAACTCAACTAATAGTTAACGGATAGACCACAAATGCTTTGGATTAGCATTGAAGTAAATTTTTTTTATAAACAACAAGGTAGCATTAAATTTCATTAAATAGCATCGAGGTGGGAGTTAATTATAAATAGCAATTAGCATCAAATATGCATTGATTAGCTTTGACATGACATTTATTTAGGAACAACAAGATAGCATTAAATTGCATTGAATAGCTTGATATGAAATTTAATTATAAACAACAAGATAGCATTAAAATTGCATTGAATAGCATGAAAATGACAATTATTTATAAACCACAAAAAAACATTAAAATAGCATTGAAATGGCACTTATATATAGACAACAAACTAGCAATGAACAACAACAAATAGCATTGAAGTAGCATTATTTATAGACATCAACCTCTTTAAGGACTAGCCCTATTTAGAAAACCATGTCGATTATTTCATAAGCAACTTGGAGCACCTTTAAAATGTAAGTAGTTCTCTTATTTTATTGGACAGTTTATAATTGTTGATAAGCATATTTGATTTTGTTAAGTCCTATATTAGTTCGCATTGTGATAATGCTTAAGACCTTAGTAGCTTGGTAATAGTTCAACCTTCACACTTAGACATCTTGCTTATCAGTTAATGGTTGGCTTGTTGGCGGAGTCGGGTAATAGCTTGCGCCTTTCCTTTGAGTGTAGTGCTCTTGCGTCTTGTCGACCTATTATTGGGGTGTGGGTGTAGTCCTCTTGTCAATAACTCATCTCCCAATGAGTTGGAATCATCTGGAGTCCTTGGTCCAAATAGGTTAGGTAGCACCAGTTTTATCACCGCACCTATCACCTGGGGATGACATGAGTCCTGATGAGGGGATCATGGCATGCCCTATTGGATAGAGGAAAATGATAACTTGGCTGGATTTTGTACTATCTGCACGATTTTTGTTGATCGTTGTAAGTTTTCTATTGACGCTTGGGTGGAGTGCCATCATGCATTGGTTGTGCGCCATCGAGGTTCTATTTAAATGGTCATCGAGGTCGTTGTGTCGAGATGGGGATGTTGTCGCTTAGCTTGTAGGCGCGGTCATGTTTGCGTCGGGCGGGTAGTCATTTCTCCTTGTTGTTTTATGCACTTTTCACCCAATTTCTCTTGTGCCAGTGCGTGGAGTTATAGTTGTTTGTTTCCTATTCGACGGGCATGGTTCTCACCATAAAATGTGTTGTCTATCTATAATCGTTGTTGTCATCCTGTTAAAAAGAAAAAAAAAATTGCACTTTCTGCTTAGCTTGTAGTCGTAATGATGGGGTCGTTACATATGGTATCAGAGTGGGTTAAACCCATGACTAGGGAACACTATGGATTTCGTTGATATGATATTTGATTATAATGTTGTTAATTAACTTGACTTGTATTCATGTAGGTTATCATGGTTAGAGGATGCCGCGGAGGCAGATGACAGGGTGCTAGGGGAGGAGGTGCGACACCTCCAACAACATCCATTCCTAAGGGCTCTAACCCTCAGGGAGACGAACAAGTTGTTGGGCAGGAGAAGATAGCAGTGGGTGATGTGGTTGGGCTGATGAGATATTTTCAGTGCATGTCTGAGGCACTAATCAGCCGTTTGGACAGAGATGAGGCCATGGCGCCGACACCCCCTGAGGATGCATTGAGCACTCTGATTGGTACTAGTAGAATTCACTGTGAACTTGAGAAGGTCAAAGTTCCTAAGTTCTTTGGTGCCCCAGACAGTGTAGCCGTCGAGGCATGGTTGGAGAATATGGCGGTGTGTTTTTCACTTTGTGATTATACCTCCAATATGAAGGTCTGCATGGTGGTGTTTCAACTGAAGGGGAGTGCTCTTCTTTGGTGGAAGACACTCCTGCCACAATTGAACATGACCATCGAAGACATGCCATGGGAATTGTTTGAGGAACGGTTCCGAGAGAGGTACCTATCAGAGGAATTCATTGAGCATCAACTCAACGAGTTCAATGCCTTACGATAGGGCGGATGTGCAGTGCCTGAGTACGAGGCATGTTTTATGAAGTTTCTTCAGTATGCTCTGCATATTAACACTAAGAAAATTAATTTCAACAGGTTCATGTTTGGTCTTAATGGAAACATACGTGAAAAGGTTAGGATTTTGATGCCTCAGACCTTGCATGATGCCATCCAAAAGGCCCTCATATCAGAGGAGGAGCTTATCAGTGAGGGTCAAAGAAAGACTCCTGCGAGACCAGTAGGGCAAGTGTCATATGGTGCGCAACAGCATCAGACACTAACCAAACAACATCAGACACTTTCACTACACCTCGGTGACCAGTGCCTCAGCAGTGGACTTCTTACTGAGGACCAACACATCAGTAGAAACCTTGACCACAACAAAAGAATTTTAGGCTTGTTCAATAGAACAGACCAGGATTCCAGGCTGGTGGGCCATCAGCTTCTACTTCGGGTACCAAGAGTACTGGAATGAAGAAGGGGTGTTGGACTTGTGGGGAGCCGCACTCCCAACACGACTGCCCAGTGGAGAGGACTGGAGCATCTAGATCAGTCGAACCCACTACTGTGGGAGATTTGGGCAAGGCCCATTGGATTCATGTAGCAGTGAATAACTACCAGGAAGAGCACCAGTCGACCATGCTCAAGATGTCAAGCACCATCGTTGACTAGACCATTAGTATTTTGATAGATTCGGGTGCTACCGAGAGTTTCATTTCTGGTGCAGCGCTAAAAATGATTAAGGTAAAGGCAGTCAAACATGATGATTTTATGTTTCTAGAGATGGATTCAAAATCCAAACAGAAGGTTGGAGGCAAGCTTACAGGTTGTAATCTTAACCTGGGAGAGTTTGTCACCTGGGTTGACCTATACGTCATGATCTTAGGATCTTATGACGTCGTAATCATTATGGACTGGTTGGAATCACATGAGGCGATATTCAACTGTAAGACAAAATGATTGAGCTTGGTCGATGATGAGGGACATATATGCATGATTGTAGGTCAGAACCTAGAAGTTTCCCTGAGGTTTATCTCTTCCTTTTAGATACGGAAGAGCATGCGCAAGGGATGTAAGATTTATGCAATCCTTGTGTTGAATGAAAAAGGAGTAGTAGAAGGTCTAGAACACCTATCGGTGGTGGGAGAGTATGAAGACGTCTTTCCGGAGGAGTTACCTGGGATGTCATCAGAGAGGGAATTGGACTTTACTATAGACCTAAAACCGGGGACTAAACCAATAGCTAGAATGCCTTATTGGATGTCGACCCTGGAGTTACAGGAGTTGAGGATGCAACTTAAGGAGTTGCTGGACCTGGGACTTATACATCCAAGTGTGTCACCGTGGGGTGCACATGTTATTTTCATACAAAAGAAGGATGGGTCTTTGTTGGCCCCTGGTTATGGAAATAAGTGAATCTCAAGGAAGAAAAGGCAAAATGCAAACTGTGCATAAGACACAGTGACTATTACTAGGTTGAAGTGAGCAAAAGAGTAGAAAATATAGAGTGAAGTAAAGGGAAGCAAACCGTTGGATGAGGAGACTGAGAATGATAGATCAATAAGTAAGAAGGATCATGGACAACTCATCAAGATGAAAATTCCACCGTTGGATGATTTGGAGAACCGTGCGAGAAGGAAGGAAAGACAAACTGGCGAAGCCCTAAAAATGCGGGTCAAGTTGACCTAGAGTTTTAGAAACCTAGGGTTTTGGTATCTAGGGTTTTGACACCTAGGTTTTGACCTAAGCATGTTGGTAAGTGATTGTAATGTATAAATAAAGGTCAAGAGGACCTGGGATGGTTTTCTGTCATTGTTTTTATTATCATTGTTGTGTGATCGAGTGAGTAATATCATGTGAGAGAGAAGTGTTGAGTATGAGAGCCTTCTATATTGTAAGATCTTCACCTAGGTTCGAAGATCAACCCCACAATTGGGTGCGTAGGGAGGGGAGAGATAGAGAGAAGAAGAAATAAGGTCTGCTAGATAAGAGCACAGAAAAGAACTGTATGCTTCATCTTAATACATTATAAAGCACATTTATGTGGATGTAGCCCTAGAGAGATGGTGAACCACATATATCTTGTCTTGTGTGTATGATTGATGTTGTGTTCTTTTGACTTGATATACTGTTATTGCATTACTGTGGTAGATATGATAGATGTGTGGAACATATCTGAGTTGATAAGTGATATATGCATGTTATATAGTTCTAGTTTTGGATCCACTTGATAGTTCCCTTGGTTGTAGACATCTCTGTCTTGCAACCCCCCATAGTTGCTTCGGTTGAGACTGCATCTTATTCACAGGTTTAGCTGAAAGGGATAGTAGTTAGGGCTTGTTGGCATGCTCTTGGAGCTGAACCCCGTGTCTACCCCTGTGCCAACAAATGGTTTCGTTGCTGGGACACGAATCTTCTTGAGGGGATTTCAAGGTGGTTTCCATAAAATATAGAAATTCAAAAGTGGATAGAGGATCAAGAAAAGGACTTCGTTGAAGCCTAGAACAAGAACCCTAATATTAGTACGGAGGATTAGTTGGAGAGATATATCTTTACTGATATACACAAAATTTACTTTGAAGGAATCCATCAAGAGCTATATGAGTGGCTAGCCAGGTTAGCAGATACCCAGTTTGAGATCAAATCTAGACCTCTTGTAGTTTGGACGTCGGCATTGATCAAGAAGGTGAAGGGAGTTGATAACATTGTGTCAAGAGCAGTAGATCATTGGTTTGATAGCACCATTGGAGGGTACATCACCGAGTTTGTTGTTGACAGAGTAGAGTCATATAGCCAAGCCGAGAGATATTTCTTCAAGGGACCCAGAGGAAATTTTTTACATTTTTTGAAGTTGAGAATCAAGATCCTATTGCATGAGAAGAACATCTTGAAGATACAGTAGATTGGTTGGATTTGAAAAAGATAATTTTTAGGAATTCAGACAGCGAAAATGACGCAGAGTTAGGACATACGGGCAATGGAAGAGTGTTCAGAGAAGTTCATGTTGCAAACCTATTTAAGAAGAACTACGAGGAAGAGGGTTTCTATAGTGGAAAAGAGGAATATCTAACAGACGAAGAGAATTTAGAACCCGCTAAGGCAGAGGAAAGAAAAGATTAAGAACCTTGTCAGGAGGAGCCCGGAACATCAGGAACTGCGCAGAGTACTAAAGTAAGTACTATTATACCTCCTATTGTCTCAGAAACACTAAGCAACTAGAATAGTCAGAGTCACCAGAGTCCTCATAGTACTATTCTAGCAGTTAAACATATACTCAGACAGGAAACCTAAGAAGATCTATGGCAGATAAGATGAGGCTCCCTATCTTTAGGGGAGATGGGTCTAAAGACACTGATCAACATTGGTTCCTATGTGAAGCCATATGGAATTTTAAGAATGTCAACGATGAAGTTTTTAGAAGAAACCAGTTCAATACTACCCTAAGGGATCGCGCACTGAGCTGGTACATGAATCTTGTCATAGGACTTGCACAACGAAGCCCCTGAATGAGATCAAGAATGCATTGATTGCAGAATTCAAGAAAACCAAATCAGAATCACAATGTATTTCAGAGATGAAAGAGATCAAGCAGAAGGTACCCGAACCCGTTTGGGAATTTGATTAGAGATTTAAGACCTTAACAGGCTGATTGACTTTTCAGAACCCAAATGAGCAGAGAAAAGAGAGATTCATTGTTGCCCTTTTACCACACATTAGAGTTCCTCTGATGCAACAGAATATTTCTTCGTAGGCTGAGTCACTAGAGATCGCCATGAAGCTTGAATCAACCCCTATGGGAGAATCTAACTCAGGTATGAGTCATATCTTGAGTCAGCTAGCTAGTTTGTCTCTGCAGGTCGAAGATATAAAAAAAGCCAAGGGAAAATATAAAAGAGAATACGTTTGGTGTGTCATATGTATATCAGAAGGCCATGACAAGGAGCATTGCCCCCTATTTCATGAATACTTGGCATCTGTAGCTCTGAGCCCTTTGAAGAAAGTCACATCACCTTGGTGCGAGGTATGCTGAAATAGACATCGCCCTGGTGAGTGTTATTACATGAAAAAATATGTTCAAACATCCACAAATTTGTATTGCACATTATTTAAGTATTTGGGGCATGATGATAGAGATTGTAGGGCTTATGACCTCATGCATGAAAGTTCAAGAGACATATACAAAATTTAAGGCGAAGTACAACAAGAATGAAACAATACATAGTATAACTCCCCTGGGAGAGGAAACTTCAATCCTTGCGATGGATTCATAGGATGAGGATGAGAAGAAGATATGGGTAGAGGTCAAGGACATATAATATGTTATAACTACATAGAGCTAGGACACATAGCAAGGGACTATCACAACCCTTGTACCACTTGCAGCTATTGCAATGCCTTCGAGCATGTTATTGAGGAATGTCCAACATTGCTGGCTAAGCTTCAGGAGAGACAAGGACCTTAGTCGAACCCACAAGTGCAACTTATATACTTTGAAACTCATGGAGAAAACCCTAGAGACATTTTTATAACTATAGGAGTCATTGTTAGAGGAGAAGATAGACTGACCCAAGGAAAGATTACAAAAGACTCAGGAATTAGGAAAGTTGTACAGAAGACCCAAACTTTTTTTTTTTTTGTAAGCAAGTTTTTGTATTAATATAAGAGTCCTTCTTAGAACCAGGTTCCAAAATACATAGACAGAGTTAAATGGTTGTAATTACTGAACTGCTCCAGGCGGAGAAACCAGTTCAGCCAACCAGATATAGCCAAAAAAAGAGTGTAAACTGTTCCTGACAAT
>JASDQU010308965.1:52418-70704 GCA_032191745.1 Picea mariana | reverse complement strand
TGGAGGTTCCTTTCCCTAGGGGCCTCTCTTGCTGCTGGTTTTCTTCATGTGTACCATCTTGACTTGCAGGTGGTGGTTCTTACGTTGGGTTCTTTCCGTGTTCCGCTGCACCTCCTTCTGATAAAGAAGGTGGGCCCTGTAATTGTGATGCCTCGTTCTGTGATATGTTCTGGTGTCCCAGCCTTTATGGAGCCAAACCGGCTACGGTCCCATCCTTGCAATCATGATCTGCTCATCAAGGTGGTCCTGCCTATTAGAAGACTCTGTTCCAGAGCGTGTGCATTTGATGACCCTGTCGTTATCTCTTCTCCAATGCTCTGCCCTGCTCATTGTACACCATCCCTTTTCTGGTTCCATATCGGTACTTAGGTGAGGTGTGTTCCTACTTGGCCCTGGTGAGACCTGTCATCCATCGTCCTTTTTCGCCTACAAGTTAGGTCCATCGTCCTTTGCCGCCTGCGATTTATCTCCTCTGCTTTCCAAAGGGTAACTTTTGTACTTCTTTTTATTGATGGGGTTGTGGTGTCGTACCTTCGCCTGATGTGTGATCTACGTTTGCATTTGCAACCTTATTTGATTGGTGGGCCATCAGATTCTGTCTGGGACCTACGTGTCCTACGGTGCCTGCTGCGCCTCTATTCTTGCCGTAATCTCCCGTACTACTCCTGTTATCCCAGTCTTTTGTTGCAAGTTGGGTGCAATCTGCTCGGAATTGACCTTGCGGGATGTTGCTCTAGATTGTGTCCAGTTCTGGACCTTCTTTCTCAACCCCCTCGTTTGTTATTTTATCCGCCAGTCCATTTGTTGACCTCCTCACCCAATGCAACTCCACATTGATCCCTGTCCACAAGTGCTTCTGGATTTTGTTCAGTATGTAGGCCAATCGCCAGTGCCTTTGAATCTTGCCTATTTGGGTACCGTTTTGGAGTTTTCTCGCTGTGTTGATGACTAGCGTAGAGTCTCCTTCCACTATTGCATTTGTCATCCCCTCCCAACTGAGAATCTCCAGACCTTTTTTCAGGGCCCCGAATTCTGCGGAATTATTGGTGGAATTGCCTAAGCTCCCCGCGTATAGTCGTATGATGTTCCCTTTACTGTCCCTGATTACTCCTCCCAGACTTGTTCTTCCTGGGTTGCCTTTCGTCGCCCCATCATAATTCAACTTGAGAGAGCTTGGAGGTGGCGGTTTCCAGTTGCGCTCACTTCATTGGAGTTGCGGTTGTTGTCTGTTTGGATTGGGGTTACACCCACCGGTTAATTGGAAAACCTCTAGGACTCTGGACTCCTGGTCTGTGGGATGCGCACTACCCTCCTGGCAGTTGCTGCTCATCACCGTCTCACGTATCATGGAGGTTATTGTTTCCTTGATCTTCCCTTCTGGCCAGCTTTGGTTTCTGAAAATGTGCCTGTTCCTTTCCTTCCATGTTGACCATATGATCATTCCTGGGGTGAGGATCCAACAGAGGTTCACCTCTGCTTGGTCGCTGTAGTTTTCTCTCCAGAGCTTGATTGTTGCGACTATGTTACCACAGATCCTATCTGACTGACGGAAGATACTTGCTGCCTAGTTCCACAGCTCTGCAGTGTAGGTGCATTCATCGAGGAGATGGTTGGTTGTTTCTTCCTGAGTTTGACATAGATGACACCTTGACGGACCAGTGAAACCTCTTTTCCTTAGGTTATCCCAAGTTAGGATGCGGTTGTGTAATATTAACCACTGGAAGATCTTAATCTTTGGCCATTAGGGGATGTTCCAGAGCTTATCCCAGTGTTGCGCTAGGTCGTCTTGGTCTGGGTCCACCATATAGTGCCAGACTTCTTTTAGGTTGAATTCCCCTCCGTCCTTTTTGCCCCACCTCAGCTGGTCTTCTCCTTCTGTTATTATTATTTTTCGTCTGCCCAGTTCCTCCTCCACCTCTTTTATTGTTGTTTCGGTTATCTGATTGTTCTGAGGAATAATCTTGTCCCAAGTTCTCCATTTGTTGGGGTCCGTTCCCTACTGCCAGTATCGATAGACGTTGATTTTTCCTTGCGTGATGAGGTCATGTTGGAGCATTCCTCTATCTGGGTTTTCCATCCTTGGTTCCTGTTGCCAAGCGTCCTCCCAGAATCTGGTTGTTCTTCCATTCCCGATTTCCCAAAAGCTGTGTGTCTGAATCCATGCTTTGATGCACCATGCTAGGTTCCAGATGGGTGAGCCTTCCTTGGTTCCTCCAAAGCGGATTCTGTCCTTGTCGCGGGTGTCCGATGCGTACTTTTCCTTCCATAGGTTTACTCAATGTGTTGTAGTTTCTTTGACCCAACGCCACCATAGTTTCGCCCCATATGCATTGTTGGTCGTTTGTGGATCTTGCAGCCCCAAGCCTCCTTTGCTTTTTGGCCTACAGTCTTTCTCCCAGGCCACCAGGGCCCATTTTTTCTTTTTTTCCACACCTCGCCATAGGAAGTCCCTCTGGATGGATCTAATTTTCTGTAGGATCCCCTGTGGGGTGGGGAAGACTGACATCATATAGGTTGGAATAGCTTGTAATATAGTCTTAGTTAGGATCAGTCTGCCAACTAGATTAAGAGACCTATACGTCCAGTTTTTTACCCGCTCCTGTAACCTGTTTATTACTCCTTCCCAAGTTGACAACTTATATACTTTGTCTTTCAAAGGAACCCCCAAATACTTGGTTGGGAGTGTTTTCTATTCAAAGCCTAGGATGTTGGTCAAATTCCTTTGGATAGATGGGTTGGTATTAAAGAAAAAAATCATTGACTTGGAGTGGTTGATCTCAGCGCCCGAGGCTTCGCCAAAATCTTCTATAATGCATTTGTAGGCATTGGCTTCTTTGACCGTGGGTATGCCGTGGAGGAGTGTATCATCTACAAACTATTGGTGGGTTGAAGTAGGGAAATTTTCGAAGGGTTTGATCCCTGTTATTTCTCCAGTTGTTGTTGTGCTCTTTATGCTCCTGCTGAGGCCTTCCATCATCAAAATGAACAGGAAGGGGGACATCGGGTCGCCTTGTCTGATCCCTCTCTTGGGCTAGAAAGGTTTGGCTGGGGCTCCATTGATTAGTAGCGAGTAGCTTGTTGTGGATACTAGGATGATAATCCAACTGATCTAGTGTTGGGTGAAACCAAAGGCTTCCAAAGTCTTGATCACGTAATGCTAGCTAATTTTATCATAGTCTTTTGCTAAGTCCAGTTGTATTAACATTCCCCCCCTCTTCTGAAGTTTTAAGTGTGGATGATTTCATGGGCCTGGATGATATTGTCCATTATTTGTCTACCCTCCACGAAGCCTGCCTATTCTTGAGAGATTAGTGAAGGTAGGAGGGGTTTCAATCTATTTTCTATGACTTTGGAGATAATTTTGTAGATTATGTTATCGAGTGCTATGGGTCTGTACCGGTTCGGGGTTTTGGATTCATTTTCTTTAGGGATTAGGGTGATCATGGTTGCGTTTAGTGCTTTAAGGATGGAGACAGACCTTCTAGAGTCCTCTACTACCTTATAGATGTCCCATTTGACAATTTCCCAGCAAGCTTTGAAGAACTCCACAGTGAATCCATCTGGACCTGGTGCTTTCCCATTGGGCATTTCCTGGAGGGCTTGATCAACTTCTTCCGTGGTAATAGGTTTATTCAGGAAAATGTTTTGTTCCTCAGTAACCAGGCGAGGAATATGCTGGGTTATTTTCTAGATGGCCTCCAATATTTCTTGATGAGGTTCTTGGGCTATCCCATGGAAGTGGTTGACCAGAGCGCTTTTGATCTCCTAATGTGACTTGCGCTCGATTCCATCCTGGTCCTTGATCTTCAGTGTTTTGTTATGGGCTCTTCTGGCCATGGTTGTTATGTGGAAGAACTTGGTGTTCCGCTCTCCTTCCTTTAGCCATCGGATGCAGAACTTTTGATGCCATAGTGTTTCCTCCTGCTGGCATCGCACCTCCCATTCTTGTGTCATTTGGAGCTTTTCCTTTTTCCGGTCCTCCGTATAGCCTTCCCGTAAGCAAGTTTCTTGGAGTTTTTTCATTTTTTCTTCGATGTCGTTTTTCTCTGTGTTTATATTCCCAAAGATATCCCTGTTCCAATCCTTGAGTTTTTTTCTAATGTATTTAAGTTTCTTGTGTAGTTTGAACCGGTTGCTCCTCCCTCCACCATTGTTTGATTTTTTCCTTGAAAGTCGGGTGATCGATCCAGAATTTCTCGAATCTGAAGGGTCTATTCTTAGGTGTCATTTGGAAGCCAGCCTCCAATTGTACTAGCCAGTGATCAGATCCACCCCAGGGGAGAATGTTGCAGTCTAAGGTTAGCCCCTGCATAATGATTGACTCCGATACAAGAAATCGGTCAAGTCTTGTAGCTACCTGGAACTGGGTCATCCGTTTATTGTTCCAGGTGAACTGTCCATTCTTGGTTTGGAGGTCTACCATCTCCGCTCTGTCTATAAAATTTGAAAACTCCTCCGCATCCCGATCCAATCTTCTCGTACCACCCTTCTTTTCCTCAAGAGAGGTGATAATGTTGAAGTCCTCTACCAGTATCTAGTGGAGGTTGGTGGCTCGACCTTTTATATCTTCTAGGTCTTGAATCATTCCTTTCTTTTCCTCTGGCCCGTGGGGCCCATACACGTTTGTACATAGAATCTCCTCAGTATTTCCTATGATTTGCATGCATACCGTCAAGGTGTAATTGGTTGCCTCAACTGCTAATAAATTTAGGATTTGTGGGTTCCACAGAGTGAGTATGCCGCCTGACCTTTGGTGGTCTTCAATGGCTACCATCTTGTACTTGCGCCAGTGTTGTTTACTGATTGCCTCCATTCTGTCTGTAGTACATTTCGTCTCTTGAATAAAACAGAGATCCGATTTCTCCTACTTTAGTTTATTCCTAAGGATTCTTTGTTTTCTTGGGCTGTTTAGGCCTCTTATATTCCAAGTTATAGACTTCATTTTTAAACATGTGGGGGAAAGTGGGGAAAGAGTTTCTTGATCTTACCCGAGTTTATTAATAGTGCTCCCAGCTCCTGTAGTGCGACGTTGTTTGATTTCCTGCCTTTTTTCCTTCTCGTATGTTTGGGTGATGGTTGCGATTGTCCCTTACTAACTTTCACTCCTAGGTGTCCTATCTCCTCGTGAGTGCATTTTTATCCTTTGGATTTGGCTTCCTCCCGTAGGAGGAAAAGGTATTGGATGCGGTCGAGTTGCTCTATTGGTATGCTGTCGAATCCTTGCCTTTTCCATTTTTCTAATATGTGCGGAAGGTCTATCCCTTCCCTTTCCACCAAGTCTCTGAGATCGGGGTCTTCTGTACCGACTTCACTCGGGGTCATCTCTGCATCCCCCTCTACATCTTGCATGGCAGTATTGTCCTCTTTTGTTTCTCCGTCCATCAGGGTTGCGCAACTCCCCTGAGCTGTTGTAATGTTTGGCTGTTGGGTGGGATCTTTTGTTGCTTGGTCCTTGACTTCTGGAACTTTTTCCGAGTCCTTTTCTTCTGTTGTCCCTTTGTTTGTTTGGTCCCTTCCTTCCATCGTGTTCTGGGTCTCCTGGGTATTTCCTGTTGAGGTTTTATTTTGATATTTATTTGCTCAGTTCCTGGGGTTCGAGGTTATAAACGCTTCCTCGTCTTGTTGTGTTTTGGGATTTATCGCTTCCTGCCTTTTGTTTAGAGGGCACTCTCTGATCAAGTTTCCATGCTCATGGCATCATCAACATCTAAAGGGGATTTTTTTGTAATCTATGTTTTGGATCCATTCCTCATCCCTGAATTTCAGACTTATGGCCTCTGGGAGTGCTCCCGAAACGTCCATCTCTATACAGATTCTTGCATACGATGTGTATCTTCCTTTTAGGGTGGCTTCTGAGGTCTTCACATATTTCCCCAATTTGTTGCCTATTGCTTCAAAGGTAGAGGGCAACTAGTAGTCTAGGGGTAGGGAATAGAGTCTCAGCCACACTGGTACCTTTTTGAATGTTTCTTTCTCTGGGGAAAAATTTTCTTTCCAAGGTTTCATGTAGAGTCTCGCTGAGGCGTGGAAGTATGGACCTCCCTCGAAGACTATGTCCCTATCTTCTAGGTTAATAAAGACTATTGTGAAGAAACCCTTCGAGCCTAGGTGGAGTTCCACTTCTCCATTTGGCTTCCAGTGGTATTTAATCCAGTTGCGCAGAGTTCTTTCTGTGGGCCATAACCCCATGAATTTGCATATGAGCGCTTGCATCTTCATTTGATCCCTGTAGAGTTGCGTTTGTGGGTCTTTCATTACCACCTTGGGTATCAACGTTGTTTTGGGTTTGCAGGGGTTGTGCTCTTCCGTCCCGTTAACCTTCCTGGTCTCATGTTTTTCATTCTAAGTCTCCTTAGCGACTTCCTCCATGGTCTCATTTTTGTCCCGGCTTCTTTCTTGTTGCTTCCTTGGTTCTGATCCCGAGGTTCCTTTCACTGGTGCCTTGAAAACTCCGCTTCTTGGCCCTTTTCCTCTGTCCACCACTACCTGTTTGGATGAGGGTGTCCCCTTGCTCCCCCCCCCTACTGCTCATGCTTCTCTCTGTTGTTCATCTGCAATGTTGAAGGCCTTGTTAACAAAGGTCAGTCCAACAACTTTTCAAAATATTCCCTCTCTTAAATCTATGAGAAAAACAAAATTACATCTGTGTATGCCAGTGGCATTCCTGTAGCAAATAGCCAAAGTCTTGGATGCCCTACCTAGATTATATGATTGATATTCTTTGGAAGTTTTTTGTTTGAATTCTTGTACCTACTGCGTGATATATCACACCTTAGATAACTGATCAACTTCCTTATTAAATTATCTGTATATGTGTTGTGCTTTTAATTGTTGAAACTTTGTGCTCAACACTCGAATTTTTGTCATCCAAGGCTGAAGAGAAACCACATGTAGATTGTTTTCATGAGAAAACCAGTTAATAATAATCCTCGAGTCTTCTACCAATTGTAATCTTTTAACCTTTTTGAAATATGCAAAATATAAAATACACTTCCATGGTGTAGTAGGCTCATATAGGTTGTATATAGTGTATGTAGTTTGAGTTCCAAGAAAAGGGTTGATATAATTGAAATTGACTATCGGTAGTGATCTGCAATTCTATATGCAAAATTTAAAATGCAACAGCAGAATAGATTGTTACACAAGAATAAAATGTTGCACAATACAAAATAATTAGAGAATGAAAGAGAACAATACTGGAATTGAGAAGTAAATGGCCATCTATTGTAATTTTAGCAAGAAGACACCCTTTTTATCAAATTGGACGATTTTTTGTTTACAATAACAACAAGAGACTTGTTGTTTTTATTTCTGATTGACAAGCATTGTTTCAAATTATTACTAACTGACTTAATTGACCTTCTAACAAAAAATATGGAGCACTTTGTCTTATTGGACTAATGAAGGGCTTTTATTAATTAACTCCCTGACAAATCTAACATGCTAATTATTTATTAGGAAACTGTTACGCGTCATCATGCTTACTAGCAAAGGAAGATGGATGCCCTCTCCGGTGGCTCAATTCCTCCTTGTTTAGATATAGAAGGGTCCCCTCTTTCGCTTGCAAATGGGAAAATTTGCATTGCATTCTCTCCAATGCTTTCTCGAACTATGTCGGGATCATATTTGAGTGGGTAAAGCTGATGATGTTTTCCTCTCAATCAGTGCTTTTCCCACAAGAACCACACACGATCTTTTGGGTGAAAGAACCATGGCGTGTGAATTTTTGAGGCCTTTATTTTGCACGCTCTAGTGTAGTTGGTAATGCAACAACTACTTGAAGATGGAACTGAGCGAAAGTGTGGGTATAACACTGAGCTGAGGGTTGTTCTTGTTGTTGATGTGCAAACCCCACTCAGTACTGATCAACCAAAGCTTCATTATCTACCTCAACATTTCCCTTAAATACAATCTCCCTAGAATAACAATGGGTGTGTCGAATACACTCTATCTGATTAACTTCTCCAACTAAGAAAGGATGCCTCTGTAGATGATTGTGCCCTGTTATAAGACATTTCTAATAATTATGTTTAGCTAAAGATTTCTCAATAATCTGTTTGGAAAAAGAGGAACCGCCAAGCAAAGTGTTATAATAAGTTGACACTTATGTTGGAGTACATAACCTCCTGGTAGAGATGACTAGAACAAAAACTTGTTTCAACATAAGAAATGTTGGAGATGCACAAGGAAAAGATGAAGGTGGAGTAGGGATTGAATTCAAAAGCTGGTCAGGTTGGTATGCTATCACATCAACCTCTTGAGGAGAGAGGTGTTATGAAGGGGCATTGGGAAAAGAGGCTTCCAGAATAAGATCAATGGTGTGCTTAATAGAGAAAGACTGAGGTAGTCTTGTGGGTTAGGGAAAGGCATTGAAAACTTCTGGGAGTAGGGGAGCCATGTTCTGAGGTGTTGGGTTGGTCAAATGGTCTAGTTTAATGGGGTGAACCAAACACAAGGAAACGTATTTGTTCAAATTTACTTTCTTAACGACTGCTTGTCCAATCAAAGGTTGCGTGGAGTGAGGGGTAGAGGAGGTGAGAATATAGGTGCATCCCTCATGTTGTAGGTGGTATTTATGGAATTTAGCGTAATAAACAAAATTTTGGGCATGTTGGTGGGGGAGTCCAAGTAACAGGTCAACACAATCTAAAGAAGAAACATCACACACCACAGTATCCTTGAAAGGGACAATAGCGAAGGTCACCACACAATACGGGGAGATAATGAGGTCGCGAGCCTTCCTTTTGTACCCATCTGAGATGATATGGTTCAGGGTGCGGAGTAGTTTGGAGTTTTAGGCGTTGGACCAAGTCTTAGGCGATGAGGTTCTTTTGGCTTTTGTTGTCTAGGATGAGAGTAGCCAAGTTGTGCTTAATTTGACAATTGTGGGTAAACAGGGGAAGAGGAGAGATGTTGTGTTCATTGGTGGTTCTTAGAATTAGAGATGGGTCAACTTCTGTAGGATTTTTGAGAGAAACGACTTCGGGAGGGTTAGGGAAATGAGACTGAGTGACCTCAACAAAAAGAGTTTTGTTGGGGTGAAGGTTCTGAAGAGTTGACAATCAGGAGAAGCATGCGAGTTAGTCTTGTGGAAGGTACATAAGGGCATCGCTCGAGGTGTGGAGGTGGTGGTAAGGGTAACCTGAGAAGGGAATACAATAGAAGGATCATATCCAACTTGGGGTGAGCAGATTCGAGGATCCACTTTACGATCGACAACCAAGGCCCGAAGAAAGGCCTTGTCCAAGAAAGAACTCTCAAACAAATCAACTTCATGATGAATGCTTAGCAATGACCCATAATTGAACTTGACAATCAATACCTCTTCTGGGTCGGTGACCTGGAGCTGGATGCGCAGTTGGTAGAAGATGTCGATGTATCTATGTACATAATAATTGGCTAGTTGTCAGAGCTGCAACCATCTGACAAGGAGGTTTTGGTGATAGCCTGGTGGGTAAAAGCACTCTTTGAAAGCCCGAAAAAATATGTCCCACGTCATAATGTGTGGTGTATGTGTCTCGACCAGGTTGCCTCTATCCATGACCCATGAACAAGTATCTAGTTGAGTGTCCCACCATGTCTGTGCAATTCCCTTGAGCTGCAATCCAGTGATCTGAAGCTTCATGTCTTCTGTCATCTCAGGACATGTACGGAAGTATGTGGAAAGATTGCGAAGCCAAGATTCGACATTCTCTCCATTCATTTGGCATGCAAAATTCGGTAATTGGAAGCACATATCGAGTTGCATGGTGTTGGATATTTTTGCTATTGCAAACAGGGTAGATCCTAGAGAGCCATCATTAAATCTTGAATTGGAGTTGTGGCAGTGGATGCAGAATCCTCTGTAGACGACTCTCTTCGCAACGACATAATTTTCATTCACCATGAATGTTGATTTTTCACTGGATGATGGAGAATGGTGAAAGAAGAACGTATTGGAAGCCCTAAGGTGGAAACACAAGAAGTCCTGAGAAGGACGTCTAGCTCTGAGAAAAAAAAATTGTTGGATGGCTTCTCTTCCGAATTCCATGTCTGAGCATAAACTAGCTTGGATCCAAGCTCTGATACCAATTAATCCACAATTATATATGAAAAAATTAAAATGCAACAACAGAATGGACCGACACACAAGAATAAAATTGCTGCAAAATACAAAATACACAAAGAATGAAAGAGAACACTATTGGAATTTTTTTGTTTTTGTTTTTGTGACTGGCGGAATCAGCAACTCGCGGTTCTCGTACTCATGTGACACGGGGTCGATTCCCATCTGCAACCTATATAACCTCCAGGTGCATCCACACAACCCACAAGCATGGGGCACGGGTAAATTGGGGTGATAATCGAATGTGAGACCTCTTTTTTACATTTCCTTCCATTTACATGACACTTTCGAATCGGTCTACACCCCTGCTAGTGAACAATACTAGAATTGAGAAGTAAATGGCCATCTATTGTATTTTCAGCAAGAAGACACCCTTTTTATTAGATTGGGCGATTTTTTGTTTACAACAACAACAAGAGACTTATTGTTTTTATTTCAGACCGACACGCGTTGTTTCCAATTATTACTGACTGACTTAGCTAACTTTCTAACAAAAAATATGGAGTGTCTTGTCTTACTGGACTGACGAAGGATTTTTATTAATTAACTGCGTGACATAATTAGCATGCTAATTATTTATTAGGAAATTGTTATACGTCCTCATGCTGACTGGCGAAGGAAGATGGGCGCCCTCTTTGGTGGCCCAGGTAGAGACTAAACTTTAACGTTTGTTCAATCAACTCACCATTTTTTCACGATTTTGAGAGCTCAGGCATCATCAAACAATCTATTTGAATTAATGTTCAAACAGAATTAAAATCTCAAGCTGAAGAACTATCCTACTACTTAAAATATTAAAATTTTTAAAACTTATAAATATATAACTACCTAAAATATTGAAATTCTAAAAACTTATACATATCAAATTAAAAAAAAAAAGGATTCATGGACTCTCATGAATATCAAGTTCTACATAATTGTTGTTCTCCTCATCATTACTCTTCTTCATGCAGAGAATTGCAACACACAAAAGAAAACTTATAACTGTGACGCACCAAAGGAAATAATTTGCAACAACAAAGTTAAGTAGACTATCTTTGAAAGCAAGTTGAATATAGTCTTGAATAGTCTTGTTCAACATGCCTCCAAAACTGGGTTTAACACTTCTAAGTAGTGGTTAAATTTCATTGTTACTTCTTATTTAACTGTCATATACCGGGGATTGTGGTGTTGTTTTCATTTAATAATGGTGATGAATCGACTTTATCTTCACAAAAAAAAAGGAATTCCAAATTTGACTATAGAAAATAAAAGAAGTCAACAATCCCACTTGTTGAGACTCCGAGATAAACATAGAGTGCACAACACCCACATAGCTAAGACTTTGAGATAAGCATAGACTGCACCCACAATGTTGAAACTGATAAGCACAGACTGCACCCACACTGGGTCTTTGACATTGCTAGAAAAGTCTCGTCTCCATCTTGACTCACATTCATGCCATCCTGCACTGTGCACATTGAGTCCTAAAGCCTAAAGGTTGAGACCCACGCCCATGGACCATATGTATGATGTATAAAATACAAACCTATGGGGATAGAGTAATTAGATTGAAGAGTCTTTTAGTTGTCCAATAGAAATGAATTTTATTGCTTGTCTAGGTAAAATAACTATTTTTTGTTTGATGTGGACAATTTTTATGTAGTTTATTCAGTGTTGGTACACTAGTGATAGATCCTAGTTTTTATAAAATGAATCTATTTATCAGTTTGATTTAGAAGAAAATGGATATATTTCGTGGTTGGATATGGAAATATCTGATGCTTGCTCACCAACACTATGATGCATTTACTAAATTCATACTTAAATATTAACACAATTGGGTTTGAGCCTTTCAGTTCTTGAGGTGCCGGCGGGAGAACTCTATCCTTCTTACTTGTTGAACGACCCTATATATTATTGTTACTTGAAGTGTTAAAATCCTTCCAAATTCCTGTTTAAAAGCAGGTTCAAACTTGTTTTTATTATTTATATAGTTCTCTTCAATCCAAATCATCACGTTGAAAGTTGAGATCAATTGTTCCTCTTCAAAATGCATTACAACTAATGGGTTCAACAATTTAAAAGTAGGTTCAAACTTGTTTTATTATTTATAGAGTTCTCTTTAATCCAAATCATCACATTGAAAGTTGAGATCAACTATTCTCCTCCAAAATGCATAACAACTAATGGGTTGAACCAAATCATTGGCTAGTTTGATAGTAGGAACGAACACTATTAAATATGTATGCTCTTTCCAAAGTAATATAAAACATGTGTTGGACATTGGGTTCAACTCTTCCCACGAGTTTCGCGATATGGGTTAACTCCCTCTCGTGGATCCTAATTCTGGTGATTATGGCGAAGATTAATGCCTACGGGTTTTGGTTTAACAAAAATCGTAGTCCAACAAATGGTATCAGAGCGATAGGTCTCGAGTTTGAAACTCACCTGACACACGTTGGGGGGGAGGGGATTGTTGGACATTGGGTTTAATGCTTCCCACAAGTTTCACGACATGGGTTAACCTGCTCTCGTGGATCCTAACTTTGGCGATTGTGGTAGACATTAGCACCTGTGGGTTTTGGTCTAACGACAATCGTAGTCCAACAACATGTATATATAAATCAAGAAAATGTATAATTGATATTATAACATAAATATGTTATGTTTTATCATATTTTCTTTTCCATTGGGTTGGTTGGTTGGTTGTTTGTTTCTTTAGTATAAATATCTGGGGGAATATTTGTTAGGAGAATATTTGATATAAAAATGTTGTGATTAAAAGATTAACATGTTATTTGTGATTAAACAAATTAACATGTTACTTGTAGAAATTAAACTTAAGTGGAGAGAATCACTGTTGTAGAAATTAAACTTAAGTGGAGAGAATAATTGTTTATGCTCTTATATAACTGTTTGATACCTATAACAAATATGCTCTTATATAATTGTTTGATGCTTACTTCTTACGCTAGAAAAACTATAGCTTGTTTAGACAAATGGATACTGTTGGTGATTATGATTATGTTCCAGATATGTCTCCCACCCTGATGTCTTTCATGTGGATCTTCACAGCCTATACAAAAAGCTGTCTTCTGAAGAAGTGTGTTTAAGGAATCAATTTTCTTCGAGGACAACTACAGACTCCTTGTTTTGAAAAATTTATTGTCTTGAAATATGGAAGACAACCATATTCTTCCAATTGTAAACAAGCAGACCGATAGTGCCAGAATCAAACCGCCAACAACACCTAAAATTGTGGGTATTTTGTTTAAATGCATAATATTACTAGATGGTGTGACCATCGACGTATTAGATGGCTCTTCCATAGGGGATGGTGGAAGAACAATGGGATTAAAGGAACTATATATTTCATAACGAACTATGCAGCTTCCTGCCGAAATCTGAACTCCTGAATTTCCATGATCACGTGCGTAAAGATAATTGATGAGATGTGACATAAATGTTGTGCAGTCTTCACTAGATATATCTCTAGTGTTGCTGCATCGTGTACTGAACCAACCCTGGTAGGGATACAAATGTATTGGTTATATGATCTCGTTTTCCATGCATTTTTTTTTGGATATAACAGAACACCCTACTTGGGAATGCCATGTCATGTGTCAGGCCGGTTCTTTAAATTGCATTTTGACTAGCGTATACCAAAACAAACGGGGTTTTGAGCATATGCACATCCAACCCAAATCTAGAGGTGCAATGATCATGTTAAGGAAAATAAGTTAATTACATCCTTATATAATTTGATTACCGTTATAGGGAGTTGGTCATTCTGTAACGTATTTGTAACTATATTTGTAACTGTATGTTCATATTAATATACAATACAGATCAATCGTATGTTGCATCAATTTGTCTCTGCATATTCTTTTACATAGCATTAGAGCGGGTATGTTCCCGACTCCCTAATAGGAGGGCCCAGGAGCCTAGAGATATGAAATCTTTAGTAGAGATGATGCTTATAAATATGACGAGGATGAAGATGAAAATTTGGAATCCGAAATAGATTTTGAAGAAGAAGTTGCTCATTTGGTTCATTCATATTATGATGATGATGAAGATGGAGGTTGGGAGAAAAAGAAAAGTAAATGGGATAAGTTAATGGACAAACAGTTTATGTGAGACCCAACTGAGATTACTTGGGAAATGGTTGATAAGAAGCTTAACGAAATAATTGTTGCGAGAAGGCTTGGAGTGAAGCACGATCCGGGAAGAAACCAAATCCATTAAAAGGATACAGTGGTGATGTGTAGGAGCATATTTGAATGATACAGTGGTGATGTGTTGGAGCATCAGTTCTACGTATAGACGAGCATCTGCAATAAATTTGAGTGTACGAAAGTAATGGCAAGTGATAAACCGAGAAGCCACAATAAGTTTTATTTTATTTTATTATTTTATTGGAGGCCATATTTTTATTTTTATTTTAAGTAAATCAACGAAGTGTTTTATTTCAATGCTAAAAGAGGACATATAAAAGGAAGTGGTTTATTTTAATTTCAGGGTATCGCCAGAAGAGTCACCATGGAGAGAATAGTATGCAAGACGAAAGACCGAGGATTCCAAGGAAAAGAAGCCGCAAAACATAAGTAAACGCATCTTTGGAGTTGAAGAGCCTCTTCTATTGTTGAAGAGAAAGTATCACTAACGTTGAGCCATTCTGTGGAAAATGTTCCAACATTATTGAGCATACGGGAGCAAGTCAAAATACGATGAAAGGAGAAAGTGAAGTGTCATTGGATCAAGTGTTGGTGTGTAGCATTAAATAGATGGCAAGAGAAAAAGGATCGCCAATCAACAAGTCACCAAGAAATATCGTTGGAGTGGAGTGTTAAAGATAAAAATAGAAGAGTAACTGGGAGTAGTGCTGCTGAAAATTACGCTCAGAGTATGAGTTTGGAGGAAATGATGTGAGGATTAGTGTCACTGACAAGGTAGCCCATAGAGAATGGGCCAGCAAAGCAGGAAGAGTAAAACATCCTGGAAAAGAAAATGTTGGTGAAAATGGTTCACAAACCTTGGTAATGGTGAGATGGTAATGGTAATATTTTATTTGTAGCTTATTATGTTGTACCTATTCCTTGTGATTGTTCACGATAACCATGAAAACTGTTTGGAAGTATTGTTAATGGTTTGGAAGTGCTACTAAAGTCTTTGAGATTACTATTGATAATATTTATATTGAGATTCACGACTCAATATGAAGGTGATGTTATTTTGTTAGAATTAGTTTCTCTAACAAATGACAGGTGATTATGGAAAACCAAGGAGAAGGTAAATTCAAGAGGAAAAAGCCAAGAAAATGGTACAATGGATGAGGAAGGCGATCTGTGCGAAAGTGGAATATGGTCTCGAAGATTGAATGTTGTATCGAACAGGTTGAACCAAAGCGATAAAGGGAAGATCGTTGCAAGAAGAGAAGTAAGAAGTGAACCAATTGAAGTAGAACGAAGAAAGAATATATGAAGAGATTGACCAAGAAGCTATGAGAAGCCGAGAAGTTGTTCGTGAAAAAGAAGGTGCAGATATTGAATGCAACAAAATTTTGGTATGAAGTCACTAGAAAATTACAAATTATAAAAATCCACTATGAAGTGGTGGAAAGAAGGTGTTTGTAAGAGATTGATTACCCAGACACGAAACGATGTTGTTATGAGGGGTGCATGTTCGGTTGTACCTCACTCCCCAATAGTTTTTTGGTCCAAGTTGTAAAAAGTTGTAAGCCTTGCCATAGGCAAGCTGTATTCCCTAAATGTTTAGTAAGCCATGATTGAGTCAAGCCTACATAGATTAGTATGTGATCATGTAGCATGTATCCCTAGTTCTAAGCAACTTGAAGTGTTGGCCATGGGAGAGATGATACATCAAGTTGTGGAACGAACTACTAGTATAGGTACGAGGGTGGCAGGTGTACTCATATCTAAGATTGATGGTGAATCAGAGTAGTTGAATCTTTGATGAAAGGGGAATGTGAGATAGAGTAATCTCATAGATGGTCAGGACTAAGTTATGTTTAATTTAGAGTATCAAGTTATGTTTAAGGGAGAGTTTAATCCATTGTAAACCATAAAAGATAAGAAAAAATCTTAATTCAAGGGAAACTAATGATAGTTTTTAGCAGATGTAAATAAACAGAAGTGTTAGGGAAAATAAGTTAATTACATCCTTAACTAATATGTTCACAGGGAGTTGGTCGCTCTCTAAGTATTTGTAACTATAATCTATTGTGTGCATTGTATCACTTTGTCTTTGTGTATTCTTCTTTTACAGATCAGACCCTCGTTTAGATGGGTAGGTGCTATCCCATATTCAGTATATCGTGTAGATTTAATACACTGCTACAAAGATCGGCGCATACACATATGACATATGGATCACCCAACCCTTATGGTACTGTGGAGTGGATCTGGACCCCTCGGTTATGTGTGTACGAAGATATGATATGATATTATGAACGAAGATATGATATTATGAATCAACACAGTTATAACTTATAATACATTACAATAATCCTACCAAATGATCGTGAGAGCCAATTTACACATCATTCAGTTTTTCTGATGTAGCTGAGTATTTTGATTGCATAGTTCATGGTAAGTCGAGGAAGACACGCCAGTCATTGAGGATCAGCAAATAGTGACTTTTAAGATGGAAACATTGGTATCTGCTACGGAAAATTTTCATTATCATAACAAGCTGGGAGAGGGAGAATCTGGTCCTGGATACAAGGTAACATAGGCTAAGAAAGCTTCTTCCAGTTTTTAGAAACTTAAATTATAGTAATCTGCGGGTTGCTCTCGCCACACCCTTCACCCTTGGATATAAATTTTTCAATTAAGCCTTTAAATCCTTCCGAAAATCTTTAGAGGGATCTTTGGCCTGATTTCTCTAAGGTAACTATTCATGATGGAGAGCAATCTTTTCTCCGGAATTACTTTTCCAACAGTTTTTTTCATTTTAAATTTTCGTACAATTCAGAATTCATTTAAACTTTTTGTCTAATCCAAAATTTTGATCAATATTTTGAGGATTTTGGTTGGTTTAAAATGGGGGTAAAACTGGGGTAAATCAGACTACTCCCAAACATCTGACCTGATTCAACTCCTTTTTTTTTACCTGAAAAGGGGTCTGTTTGTTAGTGAGCTAGCTTACTCTGAAAAAAAAAAAAATTTATTAGCTGTCAACATATTTCTAAAAAAAAATTAAAATTGTGCCCAAATTTTAGAATATGAGACTAACCTTACAATTCATATTGATATTGTTTGTTTATTACTAATACATGCGAATTTTGGTGTAATGAAAACCTTAACCTAGTATTAACATGGTACCAGAGTCTTGAACCAAGTTCAATTCCCCCGAGTATCAGACTCTTGCCCCAGATTCAATTTCCCTGAGTTACGGCACACTACACCGCTCCTCTAGGAAAGGGATCAGAAAGGCCGCTTACTTTTTCCGTTGAACATCCAACTGAGCATATCTGCGTTAATAATAAGTTACTAGGCCATGTAATTCAGTATATCTATAAACCGTTTGAGATCGGGGATTTCACGGCCGATCTATAGGTCTTTCCATCATGTATATTATGTTCTATCAAAATAACGACCCGGAAACATTGTGCGGATGATTGATCTACTAGCATTAATTGAAACAAGATATGAGGAGCAGTCAGTCTCTAGACTTGCGACTTGCAAGGATAAGCAAGTCTCTAGAAAATTGAATTTAAATATAGCTTTCTTAAAAAAATATATCCCAATCTTTACAATATTTATTACTCTACTGTGAGTACCCATTGTTTACCATTTTCAAATTGGTGTTTTGTATACACAAACCAGGGCATCACTTCTTCAACAGATGTGTGCAATCAGTTTGATACTTTTAGCTCATTCTATGACATTACCAGATCCCACAAAGCCTGTTTTTGTGAATTCTCATGCTTCGCAAGTTATGTAAAAATGACTAAACTTCACACTAAAAATGAACATGAACCTGGAAGTTGAGAAGCTGGGCTTTGCCTATGTGAATTTGACTCACATGTTATTTGTTATAAATTTTAACTTTATTGGGATTAGTGAATGACCCTGAGGTTTTAACCATTCAGGCACACAATCGTACTGCTTTCAAAGAACATACTGTCTCATACTGTCTTGAGATGAGGGATTTCACTGCCTATCAGATGGATCT
>JASDQU010308964.1:67621-80674 GCA_032191745.1 Picea mariana | reverse complement strand
AGAATGACTCTAGCCTTGTTTGATGCCTCAAGAAATCTCTCTATGGTCTCAAGAAATCTCCCCGATCTTGGTATCCAAAAATGGATAGCTTTATTATTGCCACTGGATTCTCTAGATGCCATTCTGACCCTAATGTCTATACCAATTAAGTAGGAAGACATATCGTAATCCTTTTCCTTTATGTTGATGACCTTATCCTTATTGGTAGTGACTCAAAACTTTTAAACCATATGAAAACTAGCCTTAAGAAGAAATTTGAAATGACATACTTAGGCTTTTTGTACTATTTCCTTAGCCTCCAAATTTTGCAAACCAATGAAGGAATTTTTATTTCATAGTCTAAGTATGCTTGTGACCTTCTTAATCGCTTTCACATGGACGATTGTAAACAAACCCCTTCTCCCTTCAAGTCTGGAGTCAAGCTTTCTGCCACCTGTACTTCTCCTGAAGTTGATGCCACCCTATATCATTGGTTAGTTGGTAGCTTCTTATACTTGACTCATACCTATCCTAATATTTCCTTTGTTGTTGGTCTTATTGCTCGATATATGAAAACACCCCATGAAATCCATTGGAAATAAACTAAAAGGATACTTCACTATGTTCGTGGTACAATTCAGTTCGAGATACATTATAGTTCAGGGGGGACTCCTTTATTAGTTGGTTTCACTGATTCAGATTGGGTCAATGACCTTGATGATCAGAAGTCTCCTGCAGGTTATGTTTTCAGCCTTGGTTCAGGACCTGTCACTTGGACATGTAAGAAATAATAGGGTATTTCACTTTCTTCAGTAGAAGCAGAGTACCGAGCAGTGGTAAATGCAAGTCAAGAAGCCTTGTGGATTCGACATATCCTTTCAAAGTTTGGATTCTAGCACTAGCATCCAACTAGCCTTTGGTGTGACAATCAGAGTTCCATCAAGCTCACCAAAGACCTAGTTCAACACCAGTGTAGAAAACACATCGAGATACACATGCACTTCATCAAAAATCTCATTCATGATCAAGTTATTGAAGTGCTCTTTTGCCCTATAGAATATCAAGTTGGAGACATTTTCACAAAGTCTCTTACAGAAGTGAAGTTTTCAAAACTTCGATCTATGTTAGGAGTTCATAAAGTTTTCATTAAGTGGGGGTAGGATCTAATGCCTCCTTCCTTCTCCTATTGTGTCCGGNAGTTATTGAAGTGCTCTTTTGCCCTATAGAATATCAAGTTGGAGACATTTTCACAAAGTCTCTTACAGAAGTGAAGTTTTCAAAACTTCGATCTATGTTAGGAGTTCATAAAGTTTTCATTAAGTGGGGGTAGGATCTAATGCCTCCTTCCTTCTCCTATTGTGTCACTATTGTAAATCCTTCAATCCTATCCCAAGTTGTTCTTAAGGGGGGATGTTAGGATATTTAGACACTTAGGAGTTAGTAATATCTACTTGGTCTATTGTTTCGTTAGGTTAAAGTGTGTTTTCTAGTGTGTTTCTTTAGTATGCAATAGTATGCATTTGTAGTTAGCAAATCCGACGGTCACGATATGTTCCTGACATAGAGTGATCTGATGGTTTATATTCTCCTCGATCTTAAAAACCATTGATTCATGGATTAACACCTGATTGGTCCATGATCTCTATTTAACGAGCATGGAGGATCATTTGTTGATGATCGATTGTGATAAAATCTCTTTGTAATCTTTTTCTTTGCATTAATAAACTGATCCAAGTGGTCACATTGGTTGGGGCCGTGGATGTTTCCCCATAGGGGTTTTACCACAAGAAAACATCGATGTGTTGATCTTTGATACGGTTATGTGACTGGTTACTAAAGGTGTTCGTCCTCTATTGGAATACCTATGTTGTCAAACAACCATTCTCTAATGGGATCAATCTTCTCAAGATCTACAACTATCCCTTCCTTCGAAATAATATGCCCCAAGTAATGGATCTGCTCCTGATAAAACGGGCATTTTCTCAACTTGGCATACAACTGGTGCTCTCTTAGCACTTGCAATACCATCCTAAGATGTTTTTCATTCTCTTCCTCTAACTAGGAATATACCATAATGTCATATAGGAAGACTATGACAAACTTGTCTAGATAGTCCCTGAATACACCATTAATCAGGCACATAAAAACAACGGGTGCATTAGACAACCCAAACAACACCACTTTGAACTCGTAATGACCATACCTTGTTCTAAAGGAGGTCTTGCTGATGTATTAATATATTATCCTTACCTGGTGATATCCTGACTTGAGGTATATCTTCGAAAAGATCTTCACATCCTTCGACCGATTGAAGAGGTCATCAATCCCCGATATAGGATATTTCTTCTTTACAGTTACTTTGTTCAATTGTCTGAAATTCATACACAATCTCAACGTCCCATCCTTCTTCTTCACGAACAGGACCGGGGCACCCCAAGGCGAAACACTTGGGCATATGTACCCCTTCTTTAGAATCTCTTCATGCTATAATTGCAACTCTTTCAGCTTTGGCATACTCATTCTATAGGGAGATTTTGACACTGGAACTACTCCAGGCATCAAATTTACTAAGAATTCTATATCTCTTTTCGGAGGTAGTCCTAGTATCTCCTGAAATATATCCTCAAAATCATTTAGCACTGCATGGTCTTTGATATTTGACACCTTATCCTTAGGTGTTTCCTCCATATGGGATGCAAATAATTGACAGCCTTTTCTATAGAACTTCTTCAGTTGCATTGCTGAGATTTCTCTAATAGCAACAACTCTGGGAATTCCTTGGACTATTTTTCGATTCTCTTTGTCATCCAGGAAATTGAATTCCTTGTTACGACAGTCCAAGATGGCATGGTGCTGATCCAACCAATCCATACCAATTAGACAGTAATAAGAACCTAAAGGCATAACATTCAATTCATCCTTTGTTCTCAGTCCATTCATGTCCACGGGAGAGGACTTAACCAACTCAATGAATTTCCTCTTGGTTCCTGTAGCCAGCTTCACAAACCAAGAATTTTCATGTTTTCTTCTCAACAAATGAAAAATTTCCACCACTCTAGGATCTATATAACTATGGCTAGCCCTTGAATCAATTAAAATAGTAAAGGGTTGATTGTTAATCATACCTTCCACTTCAATCCTGTGTGACTGATATTCATCTTGCTTGTTGTCTAGGGTTGTGTAGCACCTTGGCATTCTACTGCCCATGTCCTCCACTGTTTCAATTTCCTGAACATTATGGACAACTCTCACTTTTCCATTTTTATGGGGACAATCTCTGTACTTGTGGTTCTTTTTACAGTCCCAACACTGAATGGGCATCTGTCTTGGATTTTTTTCCCCTACATTAGACATTGTTCGCTCTCTAAACGATGGTTGTCCTTGAGGAATGTTCTTGGAAAGGGGAGGTTTGTTTCCCTCCTTCCTCCTGATCCATATGGAATTTCTTCTTGTCTTCCCAAGCCTTTCGGAAAGTAGGCTTCTCTCTTTGTTATTCATATAAGCATTTTTCTTTTCTTATCATTTCTTCCATATTTTTTGGGTCATCATACTGGATTTTGTCCCCAATGGAAGGTGGAAGTCCACTCAGGTACCTTTGAATCTTGACAGTTTCATCCTTGATGAATGGAACATACTTTATTAATTCCAAAAATCTTTGCTCGCATTCATCCACAGTCATGCTTCCCAGCTTGAGTTCAAAGAACTCTTTCATATTTCTATCATAGTATCTTTTAGTCAAGAATTTGTTCTCGAAATACCTCTTGAATTCCTTCCAAATGATATATTTCTCCCTAAGGTGTTGGAATTGCACAAGTTGATCCCACCACATGGATGCCATTCCCTTCAGTTGGTACATTGTAATTATTCCTTCTGCATGAGAGGAATAATTCTGCAGTTGGAAATGTTTCCTCATGCCAAGCAACCATGTTTCGACATATTCCTCCTTCTTATGCTCTCCATCAAACGTAGGTGGTTTAATATTATTCATATCTCCCTTAAATTCATCCACTCCTGATCTCCAGTTCTTTCAGGTTGGAGATGGGCTGGAACTACTATGTGTCCTTTTCTTGGAGTGACATTGGGAGTGATGATGGTGTCTACTTGCACTCCTTGACCTTCTTCCTGAAGAAGTCTGGTGACTCCGTTTTCTGCTCAAGTCGCTATCCTAATCTAACTTCTTCTCTATTCTCTCAAAACTCTTTAACAACTTTATGTTAAATTCACCTTGTTTTTCCTGATATTTTCTGAGCTTTGTTCTATCCGCTTGGCGAGTTTGGGCATCTTTATTCAATTTTTCAACAATTTTCATCATGTTTCCTTCCTTATCTATCTCTTCTCCATGCCCATTGGAGTTCGATCCTTCAACTCCCAAGTGAACATCCATTCCTTTTGTTGCATCTTCGGAACGGGAGGCAGTCTGTGCTCTTTCCATTTCTTTTTCACTTAGTGGCAATTCTTCTCATTTTTGGCACTCGCTAAACTCCTGCAAACACAATATACATGCAACCAAAATTTGTCAGGTCATTAATCCTCAACAAGTTACACAACATTCAAAAACAACTTGATTCAAGAAAATGTTCAGTTTCCATGAATTTTTTGAGCTCTTCTCGGCTCTACAGTACACTCAGGCCATAGCCCTTTTCCTCTATTTCCCCAACCCCACGCGACTAAGGTTCGTGACCAATCGCTAGATCTACAAGGTTATCTAAATTAAACTTTGGGGTTTCAGATTTCGGGGTTTTGGTCCTGGATGCTCTAACACTCACTTTCGTCTCCAAATCCCGACTTCCAAACTTCCAACCTTTCTCACCCCCGGGCTCACAGCACAGTTGTCACCAACCAAGGTGGTGACACGTGGTTACCTTAGGAAGGTCCACGTTACTTCGAGTGATGCCATTTGGCCCTACTACATCAAATTTTTCCTTCGGGACCAACTGACACATGGCAGGGAGTGTCCTCGTCAATCCCAGTGACGTTAGCGCGACCCAATACTTTGGCTTATAGGGAGTTCACGATTTAAGGCCTCGGGAGTTTGTGCGTCTGCACATCTCACTTTTCCCGACAACCAATCTCCCAAAATGTCAACATTTCAAAGCTCCTAATATGACGGTCCTGACTTCCCCATGAACTAACGGTTCAGATCTCATCGGGATTTCGTGTGTCGCAATGTTGAAAGTCCTCCCCCTCCGTTCTTTCGATTCCTGAAATATCACAATTTTTCCTAGACAGTTAACATTCCAGATCTCTCCTTGATCAATGGTTGTGACTTGATCACAAATTCACATTTCTCGAATTCTCACGGACTCGCCCTTTGACCTTTGTAAGTCATGAGTCAGCAAAAGGTTGATCCCTCTCCACGCGTCCCTCCCGATGGACGGTTCTGATGATGTCACGGCTTCACATATCGTGATTTCCACACTCCTGTGTGACTCAAAAAAGGTTTTAAACCTTGTGCACATTTTCTAGATCCAACGACTATTGGTCCACACACTCATATCTGATGGCCCACATCTGATCTCTTCTGCACACTCTCCTTAGTGTCTGGACTTGGATTCTATGGTCCATATATTCTCCTTTACAACTAATATACGACTATGGTTTTATTCTACCGCAACTCCTCCTGAGCTTTGTAATGTGGCCAATGTAACCCCTTGGCACTCAGAAACAATCTAAGTTTCAAAATTAGTCCTCCAGACACAATTTCCTCTCAAAACCTCGGGTCCAAAGACCACTTATCTGGCCCATCCAAGCTCAACGTTGAAAACATGATGCTTTGATACCATATTGTAACATCCCCAGCCACCAACATGATGACAATGCTACCAAGGGAAACCCTTTCTTAGCCATTTGAGATCTGATACCATATTGTAATGCCCCCATCCATCAACCCCCTTCCCGGGCAATGCTACTACGTGGAAAAATTATCATAATTATATATTATGCATTTAAATGAAATTAAATGGATTAACAGAGTAAACATACAATTACTGCTAGCATACATAAATAATTCAATCAACAATAAACATTATCGCAACAGAATACATGATAATATTGCAAGCATCAAAGACATGCATTTAAAAAATGAATTTAAACACATGCATATACTTATATTTGAAACTGTAGTAACTCCACCAACCACGTGAAGACCTTGCACAAACCTCCCAACCTTAGACCTCACTGATCATCACACTCAACAATGGGTCACCCACGAGCTGGGACTAAGATCCACCCAAGGCAAGGGAATCCTAGGCTAGGCTGAGGTTACAGGAAAACTGCATAGAGAAACTGGAAGGATTCTCCCCAGGATCCTTCTTACGCCCACTAATAATAGATTCTCATTCCCCACATGCTTGTTCCACCTGGGAGTATAAACCTTCACAAGTAAAGTCCATAGGTGCTTCACCTCCCTCTCTGGGCCTCGACAACAGGCCAAATCAAGAATTCTTGGAGCTCCATAGCTGGTGCTGGAATCACTCTGGGAGAAAACCACTTCCCAGCAAGCTCTCTCACCTAGAGAGAGATGCTCACCGGCCTGACAACCCGCCTCTTCTACCACGGTCCTCAAAACCTGGTTTTTCAACCAGTATTAAACTCAATTCCTACAAGTTTAGGATGATAGCAGTAGAAACAAGTTTTATCTAACTCACGAGTGAAAGCATAAAAAAGAAAACCAGGTGTGGAAAACATGAAACGACCACAGCAACAGTTCAACACTCATTCATGGAAGGATGACAGTCGCAACAATAGATGGGAATAGGTCCAAAAATGGTAATGGTCAGATGCTAGAAACAACACGCTCAGGCGATTTCCCTGATGTCGGGTTCCACAGAACACACAAAAGAGTTCACCGGTTTTGGTTCTCATAATTGCATGAGGGTAAGAACAACAGAGGTTCCAAAGTAGAGGAAAACAATTTTCAGATAGAGGATCTGAAAAATGGTAGCACGAACGTAACAATGGAGGACCTCCTAGACTCTCACGATTCATACAACTCACAGAAAAATGGAGGATGAACCCCCTCCACGGCTCAATATTTGGGTTAAATTTCATGCGTCAGTGCCGACACATGTCGCCCATGAGGCTTCATGCGCTCCATCATCCCGTGTTCCCTTTTCTGCACGTTTCCCCTTCCAGGAACTTAGGATAAAAAACATGTTTTTTCACATAGCTTTTGGAATAATAATAAATTATTATTCCCAAGGACTTAATCCCCCAAGATTATCCCCTAGGATTAAAAATTAGCCTCTATTTCCAACCTTTCAACCCCTTTTCCCTTACCCACTGTGTGGAATCTTAGTCCCCGATCACTATTTCTTCGTGGTCTGTCTACACACAACGATGTTTATATTTTTATGACTGTTCTGCATAATACATATACAAAAACAACCTTTTGGCCTTAATACTTAGGCTCTGTGGGCTAATAAACACATCATCCTACCAGCTTATCAATACTCGTCTCACCAGCCTACAAAACATGATTTACAATTCATAAACATTATTACAACAGGGTTTGTCCTTGGGGATATTACATGAAGTATAGGAAGGAAACCTCCAAGATATAGGTTGACACCCATAAAAGAGAACCAACAAATGGAAGATAGGTTTATCTTTAGACCCATGTCAATCCTTCTATATGGGTAGGAAATTATTTATGTCATTCCTCTTCGCCTCCCCTCGCTCTCATTTTTCTTCCCTACATGCAAGGTACTACAAAATATATTTCTAAGATATTGGCCAAAAAGAATATTAAAAATATCTTTAAACCTTATAAAACCCTTGAATAATTATTTATAACTACCAAAGATAAACAAGACCGCATGTTTGTTCAAGGAGTACACCAAGTTCCCTATTCTTATGGAAAATTGCACACAGGCCAAACTAGTAGATCCTTCAAATCTAGTATCAAAGATCATATAGCCTAGTATTAATTATGTAGGTCATTAAACCCCTTCCTTCTTTCTTTGTTTTCTTAGATTTGGTTTATGTGACTTATCATAACTTACTCCTCATTTTCCCCTTTGAATTCACTGTTCATTTAATTGTATTTCTAATTTTAATATGATTAAATGAAAAATTACTATTAAATTAGTCATTCCTTGACTACCTCTTTTATATTTATGTTGAGAGGTTGATTATTAATTAAATAACTTTTTACCATGTAAAAACATGGGTGTCTTGATCTTTGATGTGGCTGTGTGAGTGGTTATTGAAGTTCTTTTTCCTCTATTGTAATCCCTATGTTATCGAACAAGAAGAAACCTTGAAAGAAAGGATCCTTGAGAAAGTCAAGTTCAAGTCTCAAGAGATTGTTGCAATTTTAATCTCGTGAATTACTTTTCAATCCCTTGATCTTAATTAGAAGTGGAAGTATAGGAAGGAAACCTCCAAGATATAATTTGACACCCATAAAAGAGAACCAACAAATGGAATATAGGTTTATCTTTAGACCCAGGTCAAGCCTCCTATATGGGTAGGAAATTATTTATGTTGTTCCTCTTCCCCTCCCCTGGCTCTCATTTTTCTTCCCTACATGCAAGGTACTACAAAATATATTGGCCAAAAAGAATATTAAAAATCTCTTTAAACCTTATAAAACCCTTGAATAATTATTTATAACTACCAAAGATAAATGAGACCGCATGTTTTTCCAAGGAGTACACCAAATTCCCTACTCCCGTGGCAAATTGCACACCGGCCAAACTAGTAGATCCTTCAAATCTAGTCTCAAATAACATATAGCCTAGTATTGATGATTTAGATCATTAAACCCCTTCCTTCTTTCTTTGTTTTCTTAGATTTGGTTTATGTGAATTTTCCTAACTTACTCCTCATTTTCCCCTTTGACTTCAATGTTCATTTAAGTTTATTTCTAATTTTAATATAATTAAATAAAAAATTATTATTAAATTAGTCATTCCTTGAGTACCTCTTTTATATTTATTTTGTGAGGTTGATTATTAATTAAATAATTTTTTATTTTCCAACATCCTTTATTAAAATAAATCTTACTATTTAAAAAAAATTGATAAAAATATATACAATAATATTTAGAAAGTGACAATTTAAAAATAATAACAATAATAATATATACAATAATATTTAGAAAGTATGGATTAGTTAATAAATACATCAAATTATTGATTAAGTATGGATTAGTTAATCAATACATCAAACTATGGATTAGTTAATCAAGGAAAAAATTATCCATGACATCAATGGATTCGTAAATACTTTTTAATGTAGGAATTCCCTCAAGGGAATTATATTATTTTCTTTGGTTTTACGAATTGGAATGGTTCTCCCGAGATAAAACCTCTCTTTAAATGATGGATTTGTGCTATAATGAATTTAAATAACTAGCTTTCATCAAATGTATGGGATATGATCAGTTTCTAGAGTTTTGATTCCTCAACAATGACTTCATTGTTAGAATTTTGAATGATTATGGGGACTGTTCAAACCTATATGTGATTCATATGGGAATAATGTTTTAAGTGAAAAAAAGCATATTTGTTGTTATAATGTGGCTATTAAATATGATTGGAATGGGTAGGATTGGAAAAAAAATGAGTTCTAATGAGGTTCATGTTATCTCTTACTCACACTCATGCATGAGTGTGTCCATCACTCAACCAATCCATAATTCATGGGTGATACCCATGGTAGTGTTTTCAAGAACCCATTCCCACTATTCAAATTCAAATGGATCCTACTAAGTGGGGAAGAATCATCAAGTTCAAACAAAGAATGGTCATTTCTATGATTTCAGAAGATTCCTTCCACAAGTCCATTAACCCTACTTAGTGTTGTAGGAAAATCTCCCCGTGGATAGGTAGATGACCTCAAAGAGCTTAACCTTAACTCTAAGACATAAAATGCTTAACGTGGACATTGACTTCCTTTCAAATCTATCNCGCTTCGATCCTTTGCTCCTCGCTGAGTTCTGCAGACAAACAAGATACGACCACTTCCTAATCTATGGATATTAGCTTGAAAATAGATCTATCTATCAATGATAAGTCCATGTAACATCAGACACAAATTAGAAAAAAACAAGCCAAGCGTGTCATATTAATGAGAATAACGACAACAATACTTACAATCGTAGATGTGAATGCGACAGCTTCGTCAAATCCCCTTCGTCTAACCCTTGCTCGAAATATACACAACCTGGATAACAATAGCTTCATTAATCACTCTCCTTTGGCTGACTGTGCGTTTCCTATGAGATCATAGGTTTCATGCTAGCAATTCTTCCCCCTTTCCACCATCATAGATCTTGCTTTTATAGGTTGAGAGGAACTTAACCTCTTGAGTTATCTTTAGAACAAGTTGAGGAACCTCCTCCTTAGATCAGGGATCTCTTGATGAAACCAATAATTCGAATGCAACTTCCTTCTAATCTTGAAAGATCCTCTCCTTATTCTCCTCAATGGGCCAACAACTGCCCCAGATTAGGAAGCACTCCTTCAAAAGGGGCATCAGAGCGCTAGAACACTCCCTGAGAATCTTAATGGGAGCACCAGCGCTTCAAAGGTGAGTAGAGCTCCTTGAGAAGGGAAAGGAAGCGTTATAACGCCCCCTGAGGCCTTATAGGGGAGCGCCAATGCTCCTAAGGCTGACTTAGGGGAGCATTCACCCTCAAAACCTTTGTTGTAGAGCTCTCCTCAGGTGTCAAGAGTTCTTTGACTTCAGTTAACCAGTTCCCCTCCTCCAAATCAAAGGCATAGGATGTTTAAGTGTCTCCTTAGTGTTGTCGACATGGCAGTATGCTCGAACATCGTTTGTGACACTTATGACCAACTTGCGACACTTGCGAAAGTTGTAAGGGAGATGCGACACTTACGACAATTGAGAGGAACATGCGACACTTTATCCAGTTGAGTAATTTTGATGTGTAACACTTAGGAATGTTGTTGTCCCACGAGCGAAAGCTACAACTCCTCACCCTCTTTATTTTTCAAACCTTCCACTAATTCATTTTGAGGTGGCTTGGATTGAACATTAAATTTGTAACAATGTCCAAAATTGTTTTATGAATAAACCTTATTTTTAAACATTGAAAGCTTTAATTAAGCATGATTTTTACACCTTTAATAACCTTTCTATCTTAGACTTTTAGTCTTTTCATTGTTCATTCTTGAATTATATTAATACAATGAAACCATGAATGTTATAGACATTTGAATTTTTTTATTAGTGTTGGAAAATATGATGCAAATTGTGAAAGATTTTCAATATAATACTGATAGGGCATTGATTTTGGTCCGACTCACACATATGGATGCTATGATTCTACAAAGAATATTTTCTAAATTTGGTTCTCTCTTTCTTACATTGTGTTTAGTATTTTAATTATACAAACATAATTAAAAATTGTTTTCTCAAAATTTAAAATAAAATTGAATTCACATGGTGTTTAGGATTTTATTTACTAAATAATAAAACTTTAAAAAAATAAATAAACAATTTGATTGTCAAAATTTGTTGAAATACTATAAAATAGTGTAAAAAAAACAACCATTATATCACAAAACACTATATCACAAAAAATGCATCGCTTCATCTTCGTAGTATATTTCCTTTCTTCTACCTCGTTGCATTTATTGCTTCTTTGTGGATTTTGTGTCATTGTTTTGCTTGTGCTTTACATGGTTACACTATATTAAAACAATTTAGATGTTTGTATTAAATAATAATCATGCACAAATCTTTATATATATAGACTGCAATAGTAGAAGAATAACTAACAAATAAATTACAAATTGAAACAACTTACCTGATAAAAGCAAAGAGGATGGGTAAAATAATCAAATATAAACATAGGTTGATCCATGTCAAAGGAATATATAATGACCATAAATAAAATTAGAAATGGGAAATAATTAGAAATCGAAAATTTATTGTTAGGGATAGTGACCAGAATGATAATAATAAATAAGATATTTGAAATGATCAACTTGGAATATTTTCACTGTTTCCTTAGCCTCCAAGTTTTGCAAACCAAGGAAGGAATTTTTATTTCCCAGTGTAAGTATGCTTGTGACCTTCTTTGTCACTTTCACATGGAAGATTCTAAACAATCCCTTCTCCCTTCCTATTTGGAGATAAACTTGTTTCCACTTGTACTTCTCCTGAAGTTGATGCCACCTTATAGCATCAGTTAGTTTGTAGCCTCTTATATTTGACTCATACTAGTACTAATATTTCCTTTATTGTCATTCTTGTTTCCTAGTATATGGAAAGCGACTAAGAGGATACTTTTGTATGTACATGATATAATTCCATTCAAGATATATTACAACTTGGGGTAGACTCCTTTATTAATTGGTTTCACTAATTCAGATAGGGACGATGACATTTATGATTGAAAGTCTACTAAATGTTATGTTTCATGTCACTTGGGCCTATATGAAACAACATGCTATTTCTCTTTCTTTAACAACAAAGTACCAAGTAGCAGTTAATGGAAATCAAGAAGTCGTGTTGCTTAGACAGATCCCTTCAATGTTTGGATTCTAGCAACATCATGTCGCAACCCTTTGTTGCAATAATTTGAGTGTCATCAAGATTTCCAAAGACATAGTTCAACATCAGTGAAAAAAACACATGGAGATACACATGCACTTCATCTCAAATATCATTCATGATCGAGTTATTAAAGCACTATTTTTCCCTACAAAAGATCAACTTGTAGACATTTTCACAAAGTCTCTTGCATAAGTGAAGTTTTCCAAACTTCCATCTATGTTAGAATTTTAGGAAGTTGTCATTAAGGGGGGGAGGGGGTGGTAGTCTCTAATTCCTCCTTCCTTCCCCTATTGTTTCACCTTTGTAAATCCTTCAATCCTATCCCAATTTGTTTTCATGGGAGGATGTTGGGATATTTAGCCACTTAGGAGTTAGTTAAGATCAACTTGGTCTAATGTGTCCTTAGGTAAAAGTGTGTTTCTTTAGTATGCATTTTTAGTTAGGTAATATGACGGTCACAATATGTTCCCAATATAGAGTGATCTCATGGTTCATATTCTCCCTGATCTTAGAAGCTACATTGATATGTGGATTAAAACTTGA
>JASDQU010308964.1:46668-60847 GCA_032191745.1 Picea mariana | reverse complement strand
TCGTTAGGTAAAATTGTGTTTTGTAGTGTGTTTCTTTAGTATGCAATACTATGCATTTGTAGTTAGGAAATCTGATGGTCACGATATGTTCTCAACATAGAGTGATCCGACGGTTCATATTCTCCTCGATCTTAACGACCATTGATCCATGGATTAGCACCCGATTGGTCCATGATCTCTATTTAAAGAGAATGGAGGGTCATTTTCCGATTATCGATTTTGAGAAACTCTCTTTTAAAATCTCTCTGTAATCTTTTTCTTTGCATTAATAAACTAATACAAGTGGTCGTGTTGGCTGGGGCCGTGGATGTTTCCTCATAGGGGTTTTACCATGTGAAAACATCAGTGTGTTGATTTTTGATCTGGTTATGTGAGTGGTTACTGAAGGTGTTCGCCCTATATTGGAATACCTGTGTTGTCGAACAACCATTCTCTAATGGCCTCAATCTTCTCAGGATCTACAAATATCCCTTCCTTCAAAATAATATGCCCCAAGTAATGGATCTGCTCTTGATAAAACAAGCATTTTCTCAACTTGGCATACAACTGGTGCTCTCTTAGCACTTGCAACACCATCCTAAGATGTTTTTAATGCTCTTTCTCTGACTTGGAATATAACAAAATGTCATCCAGGAAGACTATGAAAAACTTGTCTAGATAGTCCATGAATACACCATTAATCAGGCACATAAAAACAACGAGTGCATTAGACAACCCAAACAACACCACTTTGAACTCGTAATGACCATACCTTGTTCTAAAGGCGGTATTTCTAATGTATTCATGTTTTATACTTACTTGGTGATATCTTGACCTGAGGTATATCTTCGAAAAGATCTTCGCATCCTGCAACTGATCAAAGAGGTCATCAATCCTCGGTAGAGGATATTTGTTCTTTACAATTACTTTGTTCAATTGCCTGAAATCGATACACAATCTCAATGTCCCATCCTTCTTCTTCACGAACAGATTCGGGGCACCCCAAGGCGACACACTTGGGCATATGTAATCCTTCTTTAGAATCTCTTCAAGCTGTAATTGCAACTCTTTCATCTCTGTCGTACTCATTCTATAGGGAGATTTTGACACTAGAGCTGCTCCAGGCATGAAATTTACTAATAAGTCTATATCTCTTTTCAGAGGTAGTCTGGGTATCTCCTGAAATATATCCTCAAACTCCTTTAGTAGTGCATGGTCTTCGATATTTGACACCTTACCCTTAGGTGTTTCCTCCACATGGGATGCAAATAATTGATAGCCTTTTCTGTAGCACTTCTTCAGTTGCATTATTGGGATTTCTCTAATAGCAACAACTCTGGGAATTCCTTGGACTATTTTTCGATTCTCTTTCTCATCCAGGAAAGTGAATTCCTTTTTATGAAATTCCAAGATGGCATGGTGTTGATCCAACCAATCCATACCAATTAGATAGTCATAAGAACCTAAAGGCATAACATTCAATTCAGCCTTTGTGATCAGTCCATTCATGTCCACAGGAGAGGACTTAACCAACTAAATGACTTTCCTCTTGGTTCCTATAGCCAGCTACACTAACCAAGACTTTTCATGTTTTCTTCTCAACAAATGAAAACTTTCCACCACTCTAGGATCTATATAACTATGGCTAGCCCCTGAATCAATTAAAATAGTAAGGGGTTGATTGTTAATCATAACTTCCTCTTCAATCATGTGTGATTTATATTCATCTTCCTTGTTGTCTAGGGTTGCGTAGTGCCTTGGAATTATACTGCCGGTGTCCTCCACTATTTCAGGTTGATGAACATTATGGACAACTCTCACTTTTCCATTTTAATGGGGACAATCTCTGTACTTGTGGTTCTCTTTATAGTCCCAACACTGAATGAGCATCTGTCTTGGTTTTTTTTCCCCTACATCAGACATTCTCGTCTCTCTAAACGATGGTTGTCCTTGAGGAATTCTCTTGAAAAAGGGAGGTTTGTTTCCCTTCTTCCTCTTGATCCATATGGAATTTCTTCTTGTCTTCCCAAGCCTTCCAGAAAGTAGGCTTCTCTCTTTTCTATTCATATAAGCATTTTTCTCTTCTTGTTGTTTCTTCCATAGTTTTTGGGTCATCAGACTGGATCTTATCCAAAATGGAAGGTGGCAGTCCACTCAGGTACCTTTGAATCTTGACACTTTCATCCTTGATGAATGGAACATACTTGATTAATTCCAAAAATATTCGCTCATATTCATCCATGGTCATGCTGCCCATCTTGAGTTCAAAGAACTCTTTCATCTTTCTATCATAGTATCTTTTAGTCAAGTATTTCTTCTTGAAATACCTATTGAGTTCCTTCCAAGTGATATCTTTCCCCCTAAGGTGTTGGACCTGCACCAGTTGATCCCACCACATGGATGCCTTTCCCTTCAGTTGATACATTGCAATTATTCTTTCTGCATGAGAGGAATAATTCTACAGTTGGAAATATTTTGTCATGCCAAGCAACCATGTTTCGACATCTTCCTCCTTCTTATGCTCTCCATCAAACGTAGGTGGCTTAATCTTATTCATATCTCCCTTAAATTCATCCACTCCTGATCTCCAGTGCTTTCTGGTAGGAGATGGTATGGAAATACTATGTGTCCTTTTCTTGGAGCGACATTGGGAGTGATGATGGTGTCTACCCGCACTCCTTGACCTTCTTCCCTGAGAAGTCTAGTGACTTCTTGTTTTTCTTGAGTCGCTATCCTCATATAACTTCTACTCTATTCTCTCCAAACTCTTTAACAACTTTATGTTAAATTCACCTCATTTTTCTTGAGATTTGTTGAGCTTTTTTCTATCCGCTCGACAAGTTTGGGCATCTTTCTGCAATTTTTCAACAATTTTCATCATGTTTCCTTCCTTATCTATCTCTTCTCCATACCCATTAGATTTCGATCCTTCAACTCCCAAGTGAACATCCATTCCTTTTGTTGCATCCTCGGAACGAGAAGAAGTCTGTGTCCTTTCCATTTCTTTTTCACTCAGTGGAAATTCTACTCATTTTTAGCACTCGCTAAACTTCTGCAAACATAATGTATAGACAACCATAATATGTTAGGTCATTAATCCTCAACAAGTTCCACAGCATTCAAAAATACTTGATTCAAGAAAATGTTCAGTTTCCATGAATTTTCCGAGCTCTTCTCAGCTCTGCAGTACACTCGAGCCATAGCCCTTTTCCTCTTCTACCCTAGCCCCACGCGACCAAGGGTCATGACCAATCGCTATATCTACAAGGTTATCTAAACGAAACTTTGGAGTTTCAGGTTTCGGGGTTTTGGTCCTGGATGCTCTAACACTCACTTTCCTCTCCAAATCTCAACTTCCAAATTTCTGACCTTTCTCACCTCCGGGCTCACAACACAGCTGTCACCAACCAAGGTGGTGACACTTGGTGACCTTCAGAAGGTCCACGTTACCTCGAGTGATGCCATCTGGCCCTACTGCATCAAATTTTTCCTTTCGGACCCACTGGCACGTGGCACACATCCCCTATGTCCTCGTCAATCCCAGTAATGTCAGCCCGACCCAATACTTTGGCTCATCGAGAGTTCATGATTTCAGGCCTTGAGAGTTTGTGCGTCCGCACATCTCACCTCTCCCGACAACCGATCTCTCAAAATGTCGACATTTCAGAGCTCTTAATATGACGGTCTTGATCGCCACGATCTAATGGTTCAGATCTCGTCGGGATTTCACGTATCAGGATTTCATGTGTCACAACGTTGAAAGTCCTCCCCCTCCATTCTTCTGATTTCTGAAATGTTGCAATCCTTTCTGGACAATTAATGTTCTAGATCTCTCCTTGATCAATGGTTGTGATTTGATCACAAATTCACATTTCTCGAATTCTCATGGACTCGCCCTTTGACCTTTTTAAGTCACGAGTCAGTGAAAGGTTGATCCCTATCCACGCATCCCTCCCGATGGATGCTTCTGATGATGTCGTGACTTCGCATATCGCGATTTCCACACTCCTATGCAACTCAAAAAAGGTTTTAAATCTTGTGCATGTTTTCTGGATCCAACGACTGTTGGTCCACACACTCATATCTGATGGCTCATATTTGATCTATTCTACGTACTCTCCTTAGTGTTTGGACTTGGATTCAACGGTCCAGATCTTCTCCTTTACAACTGATCTATGACTATGGTTTTATTCTACCGCAACTCCTCCTGAGCTTTGCAATGTGGCCAATATAACCCTTTCGCACTCAGAAACAATCTAAGTTTCGAAATTAGTCCTCCAGACATAGTTTCCTCTCAAAACCTTGGGTCCAAAGACCACTTATCCAACCCATCCAAGGTCAACGTTGAAAACATGGCACTCTGATACCATATTGTAACATCCCCAGCCACTAACAGGCCACCAATGCTACCAAACACAACCCTTTCTTAGCCTTTTGAGATTTGATACCATATTGTAATGCCCCCGACCATCAACCCCCTTCCCGGGCAATGCTACTACATAGAAAAATTCTCATACTTATATATTATGGATTTAAATGAAATTAAATGGCTTAACAGAGTAAACATACAATTACTGCTAACATACATAAATAATTCAATCAACAAAAAACATCATTGCAACGAAATACATGATAATATTACAAGCATCAAAGATATGCATCTAAAAATTGAATTTAAACACATGCATATACTTATCTTTGAGATTGTAGTAACTCCACCAACCACGTGTAGACCTTCCACGAACCTCCCAACCTTATACCTCACTGCTCATCACGCTCAAAAATGGGTCACCCACGAGCTAGGACTAAGCTCCACCCAAGGCAAGGGAATCCTAGGCTAGGCTGAGGTTACAGGAAAACTGCATAGAGCAACCGGAAGGATTCTCCCTAGGATCCTTCTTACACCCACTACTAACAGACTTTCATTCCCCACATGCTTGTTCTGCTTGGGAGTATACACCTTCACAAGAACAGTCCATCGATGCTTCACCTCCCTCTCTGGGCCTCAACAACAGGCCAGATTAGGAATTCTCGGAGTTCCATAGCTGGTGCTGGAATCACTATCGGAGAAAACCACTTCCCAGCAAGCTCTCTCACCTGGAGAGAGATACTCACAGGCCTGAAAACCTGCCTCTTCTACAACGGGACTGAAAAACCGTTTCTTCAACCAGTCTTCAACTCAATTCCCGCAATTTCAGGATGACAATAGTAACAACAACTTTTAGCTAACTCACGGGTGAAAGCAGAAACAAGAAAACCAGGTGTGGAAAACAAGAAACGACCACATCAACGGTTCAACACTCATTCATGCAAGGATGAAAGTCACAACAATAGATGGGAATAGGTCCAAAAATGGAAATGCCTAAATGCTAGAAACAACACGCTCCAGCGATTACCCCGATGTCGGGTTCCACAGAAGACACAGAACAATTCACCAGTTTTGGTTCTCAGAATTGCATGAGGGTAAAAACAACAGAGGTTCCAAAGTAGAGGCAAACAGTTTTCAGACAGAGGATCTGGAAACTGGTAGCATAGACGTAACAATGAAGGACCTCCCAGACTCTCACAATTTAGACAACTCCCGGAAAAATGGAGGATCAATATTTGGGTTAAATTTCGTGTGCCAGGGTCGACACATGTTGCCCATTAGGCTACATGCGCTCCATCATCCTGTGTTCCCTTTTGAGCACGTTTCCCCTTCCAGGATCTTAGGATAAAAAAAAAGGTTTTTTTACATATCTTTTGGAATAATAATAAATTATTATTCCCAAGGACTTAATCCCCCAAGCTTAGCCCCTAGGCTCAATACTTAGCCTTTATTTCCAACCTCTCAGCCCTTTTTCCCTTACCCACTCTGTGGAATCTTAGTCCCCCATCACTCTTTCTTCGTGGTCGGTCTACACGTAACGATGTTTATATTTTTATGAATGTTCTGCATAATACATATACAAAAACAGGGTTCTGGCCTTAATACTTAGGCTCTGTGGCCTAATAAACACATAATCCTACTAGCTTATCAATACTCGTCTCACCATCCTAGAAAACATGATTTACAATTCATAAGCATTATTACAGCAGGGTTCGTCCTTGGGGATATTACATGAAATATAGGAAGGAAACCTCCAAGATATAAGTTGACACCCATAAAAGAGAACCAACAAATGGAAGATAGGTCTGTCTTTAGACCCATGTCAAGCCTTCTATATGGGTAGGAAATTATTTATGTCGTTCCTCTTTGCCTTCCCCTCACTCTCATTTTTCTTCCCTACATGCAAGGTACTACAAAATATATTTCTAAGATATTGGCCAAAAAGAATATTAAAAATCTCTTTAAACCTTATAAAACCCTTGAATAATTATTTATAACTACCAAAGATAAACAAGACCGCATGTTTGTTAAAGGAGTACACCAAATTCCCTATTCTTATAGAAAATTGCACACAGGCCAAACTAGTAGATCCTTCAAATCTAGTCTCAAAGATCATATAGTCTAGTATTCATTATTTAGATCATTAAACCCCTTCCTTCTTTCTTTTTTTTCTTAGATTTGGTTTATGTGACTTCTCCTAACTTACTCCTCATTTTCCCCTTTGACTTCACTGTTCATTTAATTTTATTTATAATTTTGATATGATTAAATGGAAAATTATTATTAAATTAGTCATTCCTTGACTACCTCTTTTATATTTATGTTGAGAGGTTGATTATTAATAAAATAATTTTTTACCATGTAAAAACATGTTTTACATGGGTGTGTTGATCTTTGATGTGGTTGTGTGAGTGGTTATTGAAGGTCTTTTTCCTTTGTTGGAATCCCTATGTTGTCGAACAAGAAGAAACCTTGAAAGAAAGGATCCTTGAGAAAGTCAAGTTCATGTCTCAAGAGATTGTTGCAATTTTAATCTCGTGAATTACTTTTCAATCCCTTGATCTTAATTAGAAGTGGAAGTATAGGAAGGAAACCTCCAAGATATAAGTTGACACCCATAAAAGAGAACCAAAAAATGGAAGATAGGTTTATCTTTAGACCCAGGTGAAGCCTCCTATATGGGTAGGAAATTATTTATGTTGTTCCTCTTCCCCTCCCCTGGCTCTCATTTTTCTTCCCTACATGCAAGGTACTACAAAAGATATTGACCAAAAAGAATATTAAAAATCTGTTGAAACCTTATAAAACCCTTGAATAATTATTTATAACTACTAAAGATAAATGAGACCTCGTGTTTGTCCAAGGAGTACACCAAATTCCCTACTCTGTGTCAAATTGCACACCAGCCAAACTAGTAGAACCTTCGAATCTAGTCTCAAAGATCATATAGCCTAGTATTCATGATTTAGATCATTAAACCCCTTCCTTCTTTCTTTGTTTTCTTAGATTTGGTTTATGTGACTTTTCCTAACTTACTTCTCATTTTTTCCTTTGACTTCAATGTTCATTTAATTTTCTTTCTAATTTTAATATAATTAAATAAAAAATTATTATTAAATTAGTCATTCCTCGAGTACCTCTTTTATAATTATTTTGTGAAATTGATTATAAATTAAATAAAATTTTATTTTCTAACATCCTTTATTAAAATAAATCTTATTATTTAAAAAAATTAATAAAAATATATACAATAATATTTAGAAAGTATGGATTAGTTAATCAATACATCATATTATTGATTAAAATCTAATAGACTGTTTTGTAGCATATCAGCCTTCCCCTTTTAGACATAGAATGAATCTTAGAATTACTTCGGTTATCACTAACAAAATTTTATAATTGCAAAGATACTTAAAAATTCGAGGCACTTACCAACTAGTAAAAGTAGTAATTTTTCCTCCACTAGTTCAATATCTTGGAACAAAGATATAAGTGGTTTTAACACCACATGACGGTATTCCAAACTGATGGACATGATATTCCAAATGGACGGAGTACTCCTGATCGACGGAGGACTCAAGCGACATTGTCTCTTTTTTATTTATTTATATAATAATAAATTGATTATTGTAATTTTAAAAATTTATAAGTACCTTGTTGTTTGAATATAACGGTAGCAGAGTTACCGACGCAAAACGTATGATCGTCCGGTCATGTATTCGGTGTGTCGAAGCATGCCATTTTCGTGACCACAATAGAGCTAACCTTCTTGTGTCATCGCATGATTTTACTGTTGAGCATACCATTTTCATGAACACCATAACTGATATCAAATGGTTCTCCCGATATCAAATGGTTCTCTTTCAAGTGGTGGGTTTGTGCTATAATGAGTTCGAAGAAGAAGTTCTCATCAAATGTATGGGAAATGGTCAGTTTGCAGAGTTTTGATTCCTCAACAACGCCCTAATTATTAAAATTTTGAATGATTTTGGGGACCGTTCAAACAAGTGATGCAGTTGTATGAGAATAATGTTGTTTTATTTATCATGGCAGCAAGGGTTTACAATTTGTATGGGAATAATGTTGTTTTATTTGTTGTAACGTAACAGTGTGTTGCAGATTGGAATGGGTAGGATTGAAAAGAAATGGATTTTAATGAAGCTTATGTTATCTCTATGTAATCCAAGGGTGTTCTCATCGCGTGCATCCATTACTGCATCGTGATGTTATCTCGGTCACTCGAATGGGCGAATCTCCTCCATGAGCTGCAAACATCTTCCATGTCTACCGTTGACAGACTGCAAACATCTTCCATGTCTACAGTTGACACAGACTGTGAAGTTAGGTCAAGACATTTTGCACAGACCTTTCAAATTTTTAACTCACCATTTTCGACTAAAGTATTTGGTTAATAAGTTTGGAAGAAGACTAATGAATAACATTTCTATTACAAATCTGATGAAGAACAGGTGTGTTTCAAATTTTTAAGTCACCATTTTGGACTAAAGTATTTGGTGAATAAACTTGGAAGAGGACGAGGATCCTTACAAGCAAAATGTAGGACTAACGAATAGCATTTCTATAACTAATGACTTGAATGCAAACATTTCTATTTCTATTACCAATGTATTATGTATTAAAGAAATCAAATTTTTGAGAAGAAATTTCTTTTAATACAGGGAATTGTACCCTATGAAGTAATGATATTTTAAGTGAAATCTTTGAGATTCCTTAATGACAAAGTGAGCCCTGTCACATATAGGGAAAGAGTATTGTATTTTATTGATTGATAGTAATAAAATAAAATTGAAATTTTATTGAATTAATTAAGAATTATTATTATTTTGAATTTATTATTTATTTAAAGAGATTATATTTTTAAAAATGTAATATTTTTAATATAATTGAATTGTACTGGTATTTAAAGGTTTTTTGAAAATGTATTTTTTTAAATATAAGTGAATAAGTAAATTATGAACTTTTAATAAATTAATTTAGAATTATTTTAGTTTTAAATTGATTAATTTTTTTAATATAAGTAAATTGTACCAATAATAGTATGTTGAATTATATTGAAGTTATGTTGGTAATAAAGTAAATTGTGAAACTTCATTAAATTAGTTTAGAATTATTTTAATTTTAAATTGATTATATATTTAAAAAGATTAAATTTTTGAAAAGGTAATAAGTAAGTTGTATTATAGATTATGATGATGATAAATGYTCACTTTATCAAAACTTAATTTGTTTTAAAATTTATTTTTGTGTTTGAAAATCTTTARAAGAAGTGTTTATAAATTATGGTTTTGATGAGTTAAAAGGTTGGGAAGGTGGGTATTGTAACAAATATTTTGAAATTGTGATTTAATATGAATATGCACAAGACATTTTAAGAATAAAATGTTTTCATCTTCAACCTTCTTATTGTCACAAAGAAGACAAATTCTTTTAACCCCTGTTGTTCTAGGAATTGTCCAACACTATATTTCACTATGGAGCTTGTGGTTGATCTTTTTGATCTTCTAGATTGTGGTTGATCACCTCCTAAGTATCTTAATTTTATTTTATCCTCTATTTTTTAATCACATCACAATTTCTCCTTAAATTTAGATGTAATAATATTTTTAATATTATCCTTATTCTAGAGAGTAACATTTTCCTTTATTCCCAAATGATTTATACATCTTTATGCCAACCCTCTTTGAGTTGTAGTTAGTTTTGACTCAAGTTTGAAGAATCTATGTGGTTTATCTTGTTCTTGTACCTTAGGTACCAAGTCATAGTGATAGGGTGTATTGTCTTTAATTTTGAAATTGTAATTTTAAAAAAAATGGATTTGCTCTATCTTTATCAACAATTCTCTACAGATGCTACAACTCCAAATTTCACAACCATATAAGATAAAAAGAGTAATGAGAGTCTCAAAAAGGATTTTTCATGTATCCCATATCCAAAGGTCCCTTGATTTACAACTATTTTCAGGTCCATAATAATCTTTTCACCCTCCATTTATCATTTTCTCAATGTTGTAGTTACAATTAAGCTTGTGATTAAAATCAATTCCAAGATATTTGTATGAATTAACTTTCTCAAAGTTTTTGTTGTCATAGATAAAATTAGTGTAAGTGATATTTTTAGATTTAATTATCATAACCTTCACTTTGTCAAAGTTAGCAGTGATACCCACACTAAAACATAAATCCTTGAGAATTTTTACTTGCTTGTCTAGATCAAAGGGACTCCTCACCATAAGAACAATATCATCAATGTAAAGAAGGATGATGACTATACTAGCTAGAGTCATGCCAACACAACTTGTTTCTTCCAAAAAAAGTCTAACTTGTCAATGTCTATGCCAAAAAGGGTAGGGGACAAAGGACAACCTTACTTAACTCCTACATTATAATGAATTTCTTCTGACCAACTGTTAGTGTTCCTAAACTTGGTAATAACATTATGATATAACCATATCATGACAACTCTCAATTTGAAAAGAAATTTTATCTCTTCTAATCTATGCCAAAAACTTTTATAAAGTCAATGAACAAAACATTAGATTGATTTTATTATTGCAACACTCCTCGGCAATGATCATAATCATAACAAGGTGGTCCATAGTTGAATAATACCTCCTAAATTTGGCCTACCCTTTAGCTCTTTTTCCATGGTTTTCTAACCATACATTGGTCTTCTTTTCCCAAATAATTCCATATAACTTGGTTAAAAGGGGGATAATCATAATGGTCATATAATTAGAGAAATTTTTTTAACCTTACTTTTAAAAATATGTACAATGAGACTTTGATTCCAAGATTTAGTGAACAGGAGAGATGAGGATAGGCCATCCAATTTTCAATATTTATGCTTGGTAGCATTTGATTTCCTTAACTTTCCATTTTGCAAGTTTCTTAACCCCAAAGTCTATGTTTTCTATAGAAAAAACTTTCTTATGTAGAAAGGATTTAAATTTTGTCCACAATATGAAGGGATTCATAAATATTTTTAAGTTAGGAATTCCAATCATATTGTTTTCTTTAGTCATATTGTTTTCTTTAGTTTTATGAGTCTGAATTTTCCTCTAAAATTTATTAAGATCTAGGTAAGAGCTTCAATTTGAACGCGAAGAACATCAACTTCGTCCTGTGAGAGCCTCATGGCTCCCTGATGTTGAAATAAGATGTCAAGAATAGAGGCTACTTGAGCAGTAAGGCCACTAATGCGAACATGAAGGTCTTGAAGAGCCGTCAGCAAGTCTCTCTCCTGCAAAGCATTCACGTGATTCGGTGACTTGAAACTTGAATTCACAGGTTATAGATGTTTGATTTTTTAATCAGTGCGGGAAAATACAATGAAAACCGTGAATGCTACATAGTTTTGATTTTTCAATTAGTGCCCGAAAATACAATGTAAATCATGAATGTTTTTCAATATAATACCGATACAATGTTGATTCTATCGGATTCATATATGGATGCTATGATTTTACAGAGAATATTTTCTAACCATACACTGATCTTCTTTTCCAAAATAAATTTATATAACTTGGCTAAAAAGGGGCTAATAATAATGTTCTATAATTAGAGGGATTTCTTTTAACCTCACTCTTAAAAATAGGTACAATGAGGCTTTGATTCCAAGGTTTACGGAATCTCTACTTGACTCCTAAATCAAAGATCTTGTGGATGTGAGAGATGAGGATAGACCCTCCAATTTTTAATATTTGTGCTTGCTAGCCTTTGATTTCCTTGTATTTTTCTTTTGCAAGTTGCTTAACAATAAAATTATGTCTTCTATAGAAAAAAATTCTCCATGACATCAAGGGATTCGTAAATATTTTTTTAGGAATTCCCTCAAGAGAATCATATTATTTTCTTTGGTTTTACGAGTTGGAATGGTTGTCCCAAGATCAAACCTCTCTTTAAGTGATGGATTTTTGCTATAATGAATTTAAATAACTAGCTTTCGTCAAATGTATGAGAGATGATTTGTTTGCAGAGATTTGATTTCTCAACAACGACCTCATTGTTAAAATTTTGAATGATAATGGGGATTGTTCAAACCTATATGTGATGCAATTGTATGGGAATAATGTTTTTATGAAATTGTATCGGAATAATGTTTTAACTCATGACAAGCATATTTTTTTTTTGTTATAATGTTGCTATTAAATAGAATTGGAATGGGTAGTATTGGAAAGAAATGAATTCTAATGAGGTTCTTCTTAGCTCTCACTCACACTCATGCATGAGTGTGAGCATCACTTAACAACCCCATAATTGATCGGTGATACATAATTGATCGGTGATACCCACGGTATTATTTTTAGGAATCCATTCTCACTATTCAAGTTCAAATGGATCCTACTCAGAGGAGAAGAATCATCAAGTTGAAACAAAGAATGGCCATTGCTCGGATTTCAGAAGATTCCTTCCACAAGTCCAGTGACGAAAGGTGCAACTCGCCACCCTCTTTATTTTTCAAACCTTCCACTAATTCATTTTGAGGTGGCTTGGATTGAACATTAAATTTGTAATAATTTCCAAAATTGTTTTATGAAAAAACCATATTTTTAAACATTGAAAACTTTAATTAAGCATGATTTTTACACCTTTTCTAAGGTTTCTATATTAGATTTTTAGTCTTTGCATTTTTCATTCTTGAATTATATTAATACAATGGAAACCATGAATGTTATAAACATTTTATTTTTTTATTAGTGTTGGAAAATACGATACAAGTTCTGAAATATTTTCAATATAATACCGATAGGACATTGATTTTGGGACTATTCACAAATATGGATGCTATGATTTTGTTAGCACTTTGTAAATTTTGTCCGACTGATAGACAAATGACACAGGTAACTATTTCAACCTACTTTAGAGCTAAATCACTAGCCTTCTCAACTCAGAGAGGGCTCTCTCATGTCACTTGATATCTCTTTGGAAATCGGTGGCTAGCTTTGCTTTGTTTTGGGGGTTTTGTAAAGTTGTTGGTGAAGGGCAGGGTTGATTTTTGGGGATATGGAGTTGAAAATGAATAAAACAGTGGAAAGTCATTAGAGCTATTTAGAGGAAAAAAGATAAATGAGGCAATGAGTCTGAGTTTTATATTGAAATTTGCATGGTGATAGAAAAAAAGGAAAAACACATAACTGCATCAGAGCATATTTAAATGAATTCTGAGTTAGTCAAGAAGAGAGTCACATAATTTTAAATTGTTGAGTCGAGGGTGCCATGAGGCGAATTCTGGACTTCTAATTCTCCAATTTAAAAAGAGGAAAATGAAAATGGATTTCAAGTACACGAGGAATACATACTATGAGAGAAAACATAACTCATATCACAACTATTAGAATATTTTCGTAAACAGTTCAAAATGCATCTTCTTTGTATATTCACTTTGGCTCCAGAAATTTACAAAATCTTCCTGCTACGAGGGCAGGCCCCTCTTCGGTCTATCCTTTCTATATCCTTGGGATGATATATATATAGAGAGAGAGAGAGGATTTTCATGTGGTATTCAAAATGACTAAACTTCCCCATAGTTCTAAAGATAGGGGTTGGTTACAAAAAGAAGTAACGACGGTTCTCCTACTTTATAGGGAGAGTTACAAACATGACTGACATATCCGAAGTTTTTTCGTTGAACTCCATATGTTCAAAACTTTCTGAAACGTACTCAATTCAGCGAACTTATTCCATATTGGCAATTTCTTCCTTTATAGAACTTAACCAAACCGGTTGGTTTTCTCTGACGCTCTCAACCCCCTCATCTCTGATCACTGTTTCCTGTCGCTTGCTCCACTTCCTCTTCACTACCCGCTTGTAG
>JASDQU010308963.1:65334-76504 GCA_032191745.1 Picea mariana | reverse complement strand
AGAAGAGGCACATCTCAGGAGAGATAGTTCAGTGTATTCCAGGAGGAAGACACCAATTGGTTGATTTCGGTGTTGAAAGACACACCCTAGTCACCAGGAAGATCATCCCGGTCTTCCATCATTCTTAATTGATTCCGCAGTGCTCCCATATTCCGGGTATTATCTTTTAGTTGCTTATTTGTATTCTGGCTAAGATCCTTTTGTCTTTTGATCTAGCCGAGTGTTGTTATTTTATTCAGCCACAGTTGCTTATTTGTATTCCGGCTAAGATCCTTTGTCTGTTGATCTAGTCGAGTATTGTCAATTTATTCAGCCACATTTGGCCATTTTGTAATCCACAGAGATATCATAATACAAACTCTACAGTCCTTTGTTGTGTTTATTATTTGTATGATCATTTATATGTTGTAAACATTTGATCCTACACACACATTAGCAGCGTTTCCTAGACTATCCAAGTCAGGAACATTACAGAGATCGAAGAAATCGGTCGCGACCTTCCCTTTAAGGGAATTGACAAATAAGCGCATAGAAGTATTGTTGTCATTGGCTCTTATGTTGTGACAGGCATTAGAAAATGCCACCAAGTGTTAATTTGTAGTGACAGTGTTATTCCCTAAAAATATAGGAAGATGCTCTTTGAATTTAGGAAGTGGACGAGTAGCAGGTGCTAGGTTAATAGGAGAGGAAACATGCCACGGTGTGGTTGTAGCATCTTCTTCAAATTGAAAAATCCCATACTTTTTAATGACTTTGGTGGGGTTTGTGGTAGATTGGACAGGGACTTGGTGACTATATAAGCTACCAATCACTGACAAAGCTGAAGATTGAGATGAAGAAGCACCTCTAGTGCCACCAAAGCCACAACTAGATGCCATCTTGTGGATAATAGGTAAGGGAGAGAAAGACAAATTGTATGAATCAAACAAGGTTCTCCTTAGAGAACTTTGTTGGGTTGATAACACAACGTTCCTTCTTCCTATTTCAGCAATAGGATTAATTTTAGGTGATAAGCCTCTTCTTCTCCTAGAAACACGAGGGTATAAGGACATGAAAGGAAGATCAAAGCTGAAGGAAAAAGAAAGTTATGGTTGATTCCTAAGTTGTCTATGCCTAGATTCCCAACGTTCTTGGGCACTTACGTCTTGTTCAATTGTTGCCCATGAATGATTAAGCTCAACCCGAGTATTAGCAGTGTCTAAAATGGTGTTAAACAAGTTTAAAGCAATGCTGGTCTGATCTTAAAGACCGGGCTCAATATTAGGTTGCCTTGCAACAGGTACTGTCATTAAGAAATGAAACAATCAAAGAATCAATATCAGAAATATATATATATTTGATGATAATCAAGCATAAAAATAAACCATAGAGATATTAAAGATCTCCCCATTGTGGTCGCCAAATAAATGTTGAGGAAAAGATATGAAATGATCTTACTCAAGCATTTTCAGTTCTTACTTGGCTAAAGCAAGATAGACGAAAATATCACCCTATGTGTATAGCCATTAAAATTTGTTTCGTAATCCACAAGTATTGGTTACAAGGGCTTAGGCTGATTTTTTTTATAAATAAAAGATTGCTGAAAAAATCAATATTTATGTAATTTTCCAAATATAATAGATGCAAAAATAAATATAGAGACAGAAATAAAAATACCAAGTCAATAATCAACACAGATGAGACATAAAGCAATCGCTTATTTCATTCCAAATTATCAAAAGAATCGTTCTCTTTACAAAATTCCATGAGGAAGTTTGGACCAAAGTCAAACTTAGATGTCCTCAATGAAAACCATACAAAAGGACTTATGACAGAAAATAAAAAACTGAACTTTAAAAGCTGGATCAGCTTGCCGTAGATTGTTTCCCACTCGACTCTGCACAATATCCTTTATCAATCATGAAATTTAATTCACAAACAGACAAGTCTACACAGACTATCAAAGATAGATCAACACCTCTAAAAAACAAGTGTCTGGATGATGTAATTCAGCCTTGAATCTTGTTGTCTACAATAGGACCCTGCTATCATAAAAGAGAATTAGGCTTTTAATGAATTAAAGAATGAATGAAAACTGAATTATCTCAATAAAACTCAAGAGTAGACCTTACTATGCTTTCTACTTCTATCCTCTTCTTGTTCCTCCTTCTCTTTTTACCTTTAAGCAATCAGAATTAGTTGAAGTAGTTAAACTACCTCTTTAGTTAAGTTAACTAAAACTCAGCCAACTTTTTAGTTTAGGAGGAAAAATAATAAAATAATAATAAGGGTCTTTAATAAATAATAACTAGTAGGTGGGGCCCCTTGTGACCCCCTTTAGTTTCTTTAACAAGCATAAACACAACTAGTTAATCAATCAAACAAATCCCTCCTTGTTTCCCATCATTACTTTCATTTAAAAATTAATATCAATGATATTTGAAACCATATCCAAAAATATAATATCCAAAAAATAGTGTGTTGTCCAAAAAATTCAGAAGTCAACTGTTCTCAATAATCAATAAACAAAAACACTCAAAAACCATATTTGCCACTCTGGGAGGCAATTTTCCCCTTGTTATTGTTGTCTCCCTTTGATTTCTCTTAATTTTCCTTAGGCTGTGTGGAGCCTTTAGGCCTGATCTCACTGATATCATGAGAGCAATCATCTCTCAAATGCATGTGGGATGAAATAGATTTGGCAGAGTCATTTGAGGGAGAGGAGGGGGAAACATAAACTTTTCCTTTATCATGAGTATGGTGGGCTTCAATTTTTAACCTTTTGCTTGCGTGGGAAGACTGTACTGGTGAGTGTGCAGGGGCAGATTGGACAATTTGGTTAACCGATGGAGGAGCGGGTAGAGACAAATTGGGCAAGCCACGATGTTGGGAGACTGTCGGGTGGACAATATCTTGTCATCTATCATTTTCAGGGACTTCAGGTTGTAATGAGACATGAGGGGGAACTGGGATACCAGGGACATGCAGGGCTTCGAAAGGAGGACTTTCTGGCCTAGGTTGGACCACTCCTTGTCCAATCTTGTTAAAAAATCCAGCTTGAAATAGCTGGCTCAACTCTTGTGAGTCTGCATCAAAATGTATAGAAAACCTTGGCCTTCTAGGGCCCCTGATCCAATTTCCTCTTCCCTTGTTACCTCGGCCATTGCTACCTCTGTTGAAGAAGCTCATTCATGTAACCATTAATTATTAGCAACTAGTTTCTTCAACAAACCATACATGACATCTTTTTAAATATGAAACAAAGTTTGGCTCAGCAACCCATCAGACTCATGCAATCCAATCCATAAAAATGTTTAATACTTGTCAATGATCAGGGGGTGAAAAAGGGTTATGGGATATATGAGGGATTGTATTGAGTGAAAAGTGGTAAAATGAAGGGGGGTAGATCATGATTACTGCTCAACAAATCATCAAATAATCAACTATATTATAATAACAAAATATATCAAATGTAGCCTATCATTGTGCCATCCTTCAATTGTTATAATATAGAGTTTTCATTTAACTATAATTTAATTTTAAGAACATGGAGTGAATAGTGAATATGGGAAGGTGAAGGGACTTGTAATGTGCGAAAAAGTGAGAGAATGGCAGGGAAAAAATGAATATTGTTCATAAAACAAATCAAGTAATCAATAACATAAATTTGTACTCAATACAAAAAATACCAACACCAATTCAATAATTACTTTGTATCAAAATTGTTCATTGTTCCACATTTAAATTCCTCAAATATTTCTCAATTAGAATAGTTTGCAATCATACTCATAATCAAAACAACTTTCAACAGTCTTGTTAAGAAAATGCTTGGTCTTTTTCTTTCCTCTCCTTTTAAGAATCGAAAGAAAACACACAACAACATTGTTCCACTTCTATACCATAAGCATCACTATAAAATATCATGCCATGTCTATAAATTCACAATTGACCAATTTAAAACATATGAACAGGTCCCTTCCAGATCGTACAGACTTCTAGAACATGCCTGATTCATACACTCTTCATCATATGAACCAATAAGTTTTTGCAATGAAACCATAGTCAATATAAAACCCGAGTTTCATCACTGTCGATGCAATTATTTACAACATGCACGATGATTCCATAATAGATACATAGTAAACATAACGAAATAAACATAGTTATCAATTCCATAATTTGCTATGATCCCGATTGGGCCTAGTGAAACACACAATAGTCTCCAATTTTCAATTAACACCATGTTGTATGAACATAATGATCAAAGGTATAACGAGAAGATGCAACCCTTGACTGCATATTATTACTAATTCCCAATCACAATTTTTCAACCAATTTCATCACAGCAAGACGAGATAAGGACTCGACAAAACATTCCATAACCACTCCACTTGATAGCCAATATTTGACAACCGAAAGATGCCCGATAGGAGTAAGAACAGTAGGGGATTTTTAAAATCAGGCTTAGTCACAACAAATACAAAGAAGCAATCAAGAGTCTGATCAGTCATAAATTTCACAGAGAACTAGAGGTCCTCATAGGCATATCCACCATAAGCAAAGACCCTTCGATACAAGCATAGTAGAAAAACACAAGGTTCCTTATAAATCTCGGTCTGGGCAATGGCACAATAGTTAGCCAGAGAGGAAACAACGACGAGTAGGGTAGAAACGATGCACATAGTGCATTCATGTTTGTAGAGGGGCGGTGGACATCCATTGGACAGTGACAGTTACCCAGAACACACATAGGTATAACCCCTGTATATATCTTAAGAGCCAAATCATTTGATAACAATGCCAGTGAGGATGCATAACCCAAGGCATAACTTATATAACCCAGCAACCATATAGCATATATATTAACATAATGGCCACCCTAAGACCGACTTCTAAGATCCTTTGATGCCAAGACCATGTGAATAATCCCACGACCATGACTCTAGAAAAATACACAACAACCAAATGGTAGTTTGAATATGACTGGACAAGGTTACCCTCATAACTACGAGGAAGCAACCAGTAAGAATACACAGAGTGAAACCCTCCACCATTAAAACATACAGCGATAATACCCATGTTCATTCAAAAATCCACAGAGACCCACCACGATTTTAACCAACAGGGAAACCAACGCATGCACAACTCAACCAAAAACCAATTCTTTTACTTGCAAATCAAACAAATACACGGTCATTCTAGAGAGAAAAACCATGCATTTACACAGTTGCAATTCTCAGGAAAACACAAACCCAAGCATTACTGAGCCATTATTTGTTCATACACAGAGCGTAATTCATGGATGGGGTGAAAAATAACCATACCTGTAACCGAGAGCTTAAACGGCGAGCTAGCCGAGCGTTTTCTTCCCAAGCTTGAATTTCGAAGCTTAACCACCAGCAGATCAAAATGCAACAAGAACCATACTAGGGTGACGGCCTGATGGGGGGAGTATGGAGTGGTGTGCATTTACTGCATGTCGCTTCCATCTCCTCTTCTATTCAATTCCGAAGTGTTAGCACTCTGTAATTTGCCCAAGGCTGTGGAGAAAATCACTGAGGTAACATCAAACCACTTCGAGTCAAGGATCTAGCCCTCCAAGACTCGGAGAGGGATCTCTTTATCAGATTTAGATTTGTTTGAATATGGATCTTAAGCTAGTTATGAAATACAATGTTTTGGTTTTTTAAAATGATTGGCCGGAACAGGGAAAGAGGTCCATTGGGCAATGGAGTCAAAGAGATCTAATCCAATCAAAGCAAGGTCTAAAGAAAAGATTACAGGGCAAGGTAGGCACTGTTCTGGATCCTTTAAAGTTTGGTAGATGGTCAAGAAGAAAAAGGGATGGAAACATATCATAACAAGGCAGTTAAGAATCCTGGGAATGACCTTCAGGCAGAAAACATTGATATTGCTTTAAACTGGGAACAAGGTGTTTTTAAACAAATCCTGAGCTTGACTCTCTTTAAAACAATAGAGAAAAGAAACACATATGAAAAGTAGAGAAAACATAATTACAGATAGAAAAACTTGACCATCATAATGACGCAGTAATCCTGTAACCGTAATATTGTTTTGATATAATATGGCTCTGTGAGCTGATTACAACAGTGAATGCTTCTTTTTGGTCGAGTCCAACAAATCTTACTCTATTACAAACATGGATATAAATAAAAAATACAATCCTGAGGCCCGGGAGATCGAATCCAATCCTCCTGGCCAGAAATAGCAAGTAAATCCCAAAAAGATATGAACTGAAAACTGGGTCGAATCTGCTGAAAAAGTGGGTCAACTCAGACATATTTTTCTCCTCAATTATGACACCTGTGTAAAAAATGTAGGAGTTTATTTTATATGAGTTTGTCTGGGGAAAAAACCTTCTTTGGTTTCTCCAATTTCGTCTCCAGCTCGTTGAAACAGCTACCGCAAAATCAAGACTGAAACAGGAAAAACCGCAAACCTGAAAAAAGGGGCTGAAAGATGGCTTTGATTCTCCCAACTAGTGGCACCTGTGCAAAAACTGAGAGAGGTTTTTGTTCTTCATCCCGTTACGGAGAAAAAACTCTCGATTTTTCAAAATTCCTTCCCATTTGCCCGGAATCCTTCCCGGAAGTCGACTGGTTGAAACTTAAAAAATGACGGTTTTGAGTTTTTTGGGTGAGCGGTTTTGAGTTTTTTTGGTGAGCGGTTTTGCAGGGGGGAGGTGGTTTTCGGACTCCCTAAGGTGGTAAGTGGTATTGGGAAGGGGGGGTAAGAAATCACCAGGGGGTGACAAGTGTCCCTCCCAATACCACTTTTCGGACCCCCTTAGTGTTGTTGGGATGTGAGGGGGGGCCCGGAATGTAGGGGGAAAGTATGTGGGTAAAAAACTTAGGATTATTATTTTTTTTAGTTTTTTAATTTTTGTTTTATATATATTTTTTTGTATTTACGTTTTGTTTTATTTTAATATTTGTTTTGTTTTTTAACATTTGTATTATGTTTTACTTTATTTACTTTTTAATAAATGTTTATATTATTGTTTTTTTGTTTATTATATTTGTTATATGTTTTCATATGTATATTTTTTTATATTACTGTTAAATGTTTTATTTTAATATATGTTTTTATTCAATTTTTATTTAATGTTTAATTAATAAAACACTAACCTAATTACTAACAAACTAACTTAATTATTAATCATTAATTAATTAATTAATTAATTAATATTAATAAGTCTAATCTAACTACTAACCTAATGTTTTTATCCTAAGCTTGTTTATTGCAATGTAGGGACGAAAATGGCGAAGGGGTGAAGAGTGAAGGATGAGGGAATGAAGGGCGCAGCAAGGTGACGAAGGATCACGCAGGGTGATGAAGGATCAGGCGAAACAGATGGAAGGGGGAAAAGGAATCAACCGAGACCAACAAGCTAGATGTCTTCATCACGGGGGCAACGCCAAATGAGCAGTTGAAGAATCAGGTTACCTATGATTATAGGACCCCAACATAGGCTCCGCCTGGGGATGGCAGCTCTTTCAGAAGGTGTCAAGAACCACTGAACTCTGAACATGCAGATCGATGCTTTATTCATTGGGTTGATCCCAAAATCTTATTCTACAACCTGTACATATTTTGATCTTTCAACTGAAACCCAATCAAAATGAAAACTGTTGGAAAAGAGATGCTCGGAATGCTGAGCTTATTCACACTCTCCTACCTACCCTATATTGCTTAAAATCATGCTAAATCAAATAATACAAAAATTCTAATTAAGCCAATCAAGTAGCTACTGAGACCAGTGGACTACTTGATTGCTTGTTAGCACAGTCAAAAAGGCAACTTGCCCTTTTGTCCATAGATTCAAAACTGCAAAGTGTAATGGCCACTGCTGAAAACATGATTGATATTTACAACAGAGACCTCGACAATCCTAAAGAACAAAAGTAATGCCAGAGATAGATTGGGGCTATGCAGTGAAAAATTTCTCCATATATGTAACTATGAGATCAAGGTAGAACTGACATGTTCCTTGATTTTTAAATTTAGCCAAGTCAGCAACATGATCTGGCACTGTATCTATGTTATTTTCATCTTCATGCAATTTCTGGTATGGCTACAAATTTTATGTTGAACTTTGAAATGAGACTCTTGCTGAAGCAGACCATGAAAGAGACTACCTAATCATGTCTATATCATAACCTCTTTTAATTTCATAGTTGGCCAATGAACCATGACTTTGACAACACAAGTCGTCCAAGAAATTAGCTACTGGATCTTGTAGGAACTGAGATGTTTGTTGCATTGGTTCCAATGAAAGTTCTTGATCTTTTGTGTGCTTATCATCCATGACATGATTAAAACTTTTCTTCAAAGATTAATGGTACAGAGTTATTTTGGGTTAACTCAGACTCTGTCTTGGGCTCTAAGCTTTCATCTGGGAATTTAAAATCAATGTAGCTCAAGGGCTGCAATTCTGGGTCTAGAACAACTTCCATATCTTCCATGACATCTTCAACTGAGTGGTCAGAACATTCTTCATCTTTACTATCAACAACTTGTGTATACTTTTTTCTCAGAATTTGAAATAAAGAGAATCATAGAGGCATAGATCTTTCACTTACTCTGAGATTTGCTGCATTTTCCTCCTTGCCATCATAATCAATATCCACAGGTTGATTGTCATATTTGAGTTGTAGTTGTTCTTCTTCCTGCCAATAACATGCTATTGATTGCTTTGAATAGTCAACATCTATTTCATTCACATAATCATCATCATACTGATCATACTTGGGTAGATTATCCAAGTAGGAAATGTCATCAAACATGCACATCATATCCGTTGATTGTTCCTCTGCAAGTTGAGATGGAGTTTCATCTTTGACTGCGTCATGAATTGAATACATGAAACGATCGTTTTCCAATCCATGATACCAAGGGTGATCTACAAAGTGTTTGGGAACAATGACTTTTTCTTTCTATGTAATCAATGGGACATGATGTCTTTGAACAACAAGTTTTTCTCTTATGCTAATCCTGTGTAACATTTCTTCCATGGCGTTTTCCAGAATGTCCAGTTTAGCTTCTGAAGATTTCAGCTGCTCCTTTTCTTTGTTCTTTCTGTCTTTTGCCTCCAACTTTGACCTTTTGATCAACAAATTAGCTTCCACACTAATTGCACTCTCCTTCATCTCCATGAGTGTAGTAGTGTTCCTCTCTCTTAACTGAAATGTCATCTCTGGATCAAAGGAATCTGGGTAGCGTAAAAGAGATGAACCAGGAGGTGGTCTTATATCAGTGGTCATGGAATTGTAAACTCGATTGAATCTGGATGAAAAGTGTTGCACTGTCTCTCCTAGTTATCTTTTCAAATGATCATACTCTTCTAAAATGAGAAAAAGATTTGGAATGCTTGTAGCTGATAAAGTTTTGAACCATTCCTTAGCTCTACCTTGCAAAGATAAAGCAAAAAGCATAATGCAAGCATCAACTTCCTCAACCTTAAAAAGGTCAAGAAAATTCTCAAAACCCTGAATGTGTTTCTCAGCAATGATATTACCATGTTCTCCATCAAATCTGGGAAGATGTTTGTAATAATTGGCAAGGAAATAATGGAGTATAGGGGGTAAGATAAGAGGCTTATGTCTATCTGGAATATTTACAAGTGTAGGAGTATGTACATGATCTGTAAAACTAGGCTTGATCTCTTGAGGTTTCTCAGGTTGAATTTGATCAACATGAGTTTCAACAATATGGTCTTGGCCATGTTCACAAAGAGGGAGGAAATAATTAAAAATGAAAACAATTACATCTTGGATAAAATTCCAACCTAAATACCTGATCTTTTCAGATGGTCTGGTCATGTTTCAGGTTCTTCCTCCAGTGGAGTCTTTGAATTGGCACTGTCTGGAACTGATTGGAGTCGCTAGGTGAAAAATTCCAGCCTTCTTGTGCCTGGACATTGTCCACCGTCAGTGATCAGATCTGGAACTTGAAGTGCACTACTGGAGAAAGTTCCCTAGTATGATCGCCATTCTATTAGCGCTCTGTAATTTGCTCAAGGCTGTGGAGCCAATCACCAAGGTAACATCAAACCACTTCGATTCAAGGATCCAACCCTCCAAGACTCAGAGAGGGATCTCTCTATTAGATTTAGATTTGTTTGAATATGGATCTTAGGCTAGTTATGAAATACAATGTTTTTTTTTTTTTAATGATTGGTTGGAACAAGGAAAGAGGTCCATTGGGAAATGGAGTCAAAGAGATATAATCCAATCAAAGCAGGGTCTACAGGGAAGCTTACAGGGCAAGGTAGGCATTGTGTTGGATCCTTTAAATTTTGGTAGATTTTCAAGAAGAAAAAGGGATGGAAACAGATCATAACAGGGCAATTAAGAATCATGGGAATGACCTTCAGGTAGAAAACATTAATATTGCTTTAAACTGGGAACAGGGTTTTTTTAAACAAATCCTGAGCTTGACTCTCTTTAAAACAATAGAGAAAAGAAACACATATGAAAAACAGAGAAAACATAATTACAGAGAGAAAAACTTCACCAGCATGATGACACAGGAATCCTGTAACTGTAATATTGTTTTGATATAATATGGCTCTGTGAGCTTATTACAACAATGAATGCTTCTTTTTGGTCGGGTCCAACAAATCTTACTCTATTAAAAACATGGATATAAATAACAAATACAATATTGAGGCTCAGGAGATCGAATTCTATCCTCCTGGCCGAAAATAGTAAGTAAATCCCAAAAAGATCTGAATTGAAAACTAGGTCGAATTTGCTGAAAAAAGGGGGTCAACTCAGACATATTTTTCTCCTCAATGCTGACACATGTGCAAAAACTGTAGGAGGTTATTTTAGATGAGTTTGTCTGGAGAAAAAACCTCCTTTGGTTTCTCCAATTTCGTCTCCAGCTCCCACAAAATCAAGACTGAAACAAGAAAAACCGAAAACCTGAAAAAAGGGGCTGAAAGATGGCTTTGAATCTCCCAACTAGTGGCACCTGTGCAAAAACTGAGAGAGGTTTTTGTTCTTCAACCCGTTAGAGAGAAAAATTTCTCTCGGTTTTTCAAAATTCTTTTCTATTTGCCCGGAATCCTTCCCAAAAGTTGACTAGTTGAAACTGAAAAAATGACAGTTTTGAGTTTTTTGGGTGAGCGGTTTTGCAGGGGGAAGGTGGTTTTCGGACTCCCCCT
>JASDQU010308963.1:31522-47763 GCA_032191745.1 Picea mariana | reverse complement strand
GTTTATTTGTCAATTCTCTTGAAGGGAAAGTTGCAACATATTTTTTTGATCTCCCACCCAAAATCCTTTCAACTTGGGAAGAATTGGTTTATTGGTTCACGTCCACTTATGGATAGACCAAGATTCCAGCTGATCAGTTAAGGAAATACAAAAATATTGCCTATGAAGATGGTGAAACCATTAAGTATTTTAACCTTCGTTTCACCAAGCTATATAATCAAATTCCCAAACTAATATGTCCTCAAAATCAAGTTGTGTTCATGCATTATCATAATGATTTACCTTCTCCTTATCACCATAGACTTGAATAAAAGGCTATTGACCATCTCAGTTATGCCCTTCATACTTCCTTATAATATGAAGAGCAACTTGAAAGAATGGGTCTTCCTAAGGGAGACTTGGTCAAGCAAATAAACATGTCGACCATTCTACAACTCATGCAAGATATGAATAATAGCATGATAGCCGACGAACGAAAAGGAATTTCATATTCCTCTTCCCTCGTCGCTTCTTCTTCTTCCCTCGCACCTTTTAGAAATACTAATGAAAGCAATTTTCATCCAAAGGCCACAATGACTCGCACTTGGTGTAACTTTTGTGAAGAAAATCATGATGAGAACACTAGCGAAGTTAAAATAAATGCTAGAGATAAGAACTTTGGAAGAAGTCTCAATACCATGGTCCTTGTTTTAGATTGGGCTGAACTAGAGGATGTTATGGTAGACAATACTAGGAATAAATCTTACACTTCCAAGAGCAAATTTGATCTTCCCCGCACTTCTTTTGCCCCAAGCTCATCTTCTCAAAGTGTTGATATACAAACTATCAGAACTTCAAGTAATCAAGGATTACCTTGTCCTCTTCCCTCTTCTAAGTACAATATCCTTAACCAATTGGCTAATCAAAGATGATGCTACCCTTTTGGACATGGTTTTCATCCCAGAACAACAGAAGCATCTTAAGGACTTTATGGAAGGTAAGGTTTCCACCATAGCCAACCTATTTGAAGAGTCAAAGGAAGAAGATTCAACTATAAATATGATAGGTGTAAATAACTTTAGGAACCATGTAAAAAATCCCCCTTTCTATATCTCAGTAAAAATCATGGATAAAATAGCTCATTGTTGCCTAATTTATGGCGGGTTTGGTCCAAGTGTGATGTGTAAAATTATCATGGAAGAGCTTGGCTTATCTTGTACCAACAAAAATTCTAGAAGCATGCTATCTTATAATAATCTGTGGCAATCAACTATAGGTGAAATCAAGGATGTGACCTTAGTTTTGTGTGCACATCCTGAGATAAGGACAACTCTCAATATCTAAGTAATCGACATGCCGATGAGTAACTACTCAATTATTTTGGGAAGGGACTGGCAAGCCTTAACTGGTGGATACCTTTCACTTGATGGTTTCACATTTATCCATCCCTCCAAATAGAAATAACATTATAGTTCTTAGTTAAGGAAGAATTTCACCTTATATAGAGAGTTTTCCCCAACCCAATGTAAATTATCTTGAAGAAGATTTAGCGGTGTACTATATTTTTGTTGATGAAGGTGACACTATACTTGAACCAATTGATTTTGATGATGGCATGTGGAACATGCATTTTGATGGCTCGTGCTCAAACAAAGGTAATGGAGCCAAAATCATTCTATATTCCCCTATAGGAAAAATTCACAATTTCTCTTGTAGGTTGGAATTTGCTTGTACAAACAATGTTGTTGAGATTGAGGCCTTGTTGTTGGGCATTGAAAATGCATATAACCTTGGTTGTGGTGACCTTACAATCTTTGGTGATTTTGAACTTGTTGTGAACCTTATATGGAATATTTTATGCACCAAACAATAAGTTACTTAAGCGTTATACCCAAGTTGTTTGGATGTTGATTTCAAATATGTTATCATTTAACATCACTCATGTTAAAAGGGAACTTAATTCAATGGCTGATAGATTAGTTGTTTTTGTAGCTTCCCCTACTTGACATCTTTTACCTCAAAGACTTGATTGTACATTCCAATCTCTATATTGTCCTCACCTCCCTGACAACATGGAATCATGGCAAGTTTTCCCTAGTGACGAAGGAATTTGCGCTTTCATACAAAATGAACCTTTTAAGCCCAAAGAAATAACCTCTGTTGAGGATGAAAAAATTTCTAAAGGCTTGAATCCTCTCGAATGTTCATTTTCATCAAGTGATGTAGGCAACAAAGAAACACATAAGTAAGAGGAGTCGAAAAGGAAAGTTGGTGATACCATTTCCTTGAATATTGGGACATCTGAATCTCCAAAGATCATTAAATTAGGTGCCCAATGTTTTGATGAAGAGAAAGCAAAATTCATGTAATTACTCCGTGAGTTTCAAGATGTTTTTGCTCGGTCATACGAGGATATTCATGGTTTTGATCCTGCTCTTATACAACATGCCATTCCTATCAAGGAAGGGGAAAAACCAGTTAGGCAAAGGCAAAGGCAAAGACCTATTAATCTTGTGCTTGAATCCACCATTAGGAAAGAATTGGAAAAATTATCGAAATCTCATATAATCTTTCCAGTTAATTATTCTGAATGGGTTTCAAATCTAGTCCCTATTCAAAAAACTACTGGTCAGATCAAATTATGTGTCAATTTCCACACATTAAACATGGCAAGTGTCAAAGACCATTTTCCTCTTCCTAATATGGAATTGATTTTACAACAGGTTGCAGGGTCTCAAATGATGTCCTTACTTGACAGTTTTTCTAGATATAATCAAATCAAGGTAAAAAGGACTGATATATATATATATATATATATATATATATAACCACATTTACCACACGTTGGGGCACGTTTTCTCATGAACATATGCCATCTGGTTTATCTAATGCAGGTGCCACCTTTCAAAGAGCTATGAAGATAGATTTTAAAGATCTAATCGGTAAGATTATCCATGTTTATCTTGATGATTTGACTGTTTATTCTAAAACCCGCTTGGATCATTTTGGTCATCTTAGAAAAGTTCTTATGCGTTGCAGAAAATTTGGCGTTTTTTTAAATCCTTCCAAGTCTATTTTTTATGTCACGAAGGGTAAGCTTCTCAGTCACATTGTTTCTAATTTAGGGATAAGAATAGATCCTGAGAGGATTACTACCATTCTAAACCTCCCTGCCCCCACCTCCAAGAAATAAGTTCAAGATTTCATGGGAATTATTAATTTTGTTCGTAGATTTGTTCCTGATTTTGTTGTCATGGTTAAACCAATCCATAATATTTTGAAGCAAGAGAGTTCTTTTTCTTGGACAAATGATGTCGAGAATTCTTTCCTTGGGATTAAGAAGGAGATCAGTTCTGCGTCATTTTTGGCGAAACCGAATTTTGAGAAAGTTTTATCGTATATACCAATGCCACTGAGGAAACAATTTTTGTTATCCTCTTACAATGTGATGACCAAAATAATGAAAAACATGTAGATTACATGCTTCAAAGTCTATCAGATGACGAGGTCAAATATTCTTATATTGAGAAACATATTTTCTATCTTGTTAAAGCTATAGAAAGATTTCACCATTTTATTTTGGGCAAATATACACAGGTAAAATTCCCTTTACCCGATGTCAAGTTTCTACTTTCACAAACTTATCTTTTAGGAAAACTTGCACATTGCCTTGCCAAAATTCAGGAGCATGATTTGACAATTATGACTTCGAAGATAATCAAGGGACGAGACTTAGCCTTTCACTTAGCTCAACATCTTGAACCAAGTGAAGAACTTGATGATCAAGATAACCCTCTTTTAGCGCTATTTTATATTGAAAATCAAAATCTCCCTATATCTGAGCATCCTTGGTATAAGAACCTGGTGTATTATTTGCAGTATCAAAGGTGCCCAGATGAGTTGGATCCTCATCAAAGAAGGAGACTCCACCTTGAAGCTTCTAAGTATATCATTTTAGAAGACTCCTTGTTTAGAATGTTTGTTGATGGTTTGTTGCTACGATGTGTAAATGATGTAGAAGCACATAAATTATTACATGAAGTACATGGATCATCAACATTTGCCATCCATATTGGTGGCCCTTTTTATGCTAAAGCTACTACTTTTAAGATCATAAGAAATGGTTATTACTGGCCTTTGATCTTCCGTAATTCCTATAAATTTGCAAGTTCTTGTGATAAATGCCAAAAATTCGTTGGTAAAGAACGTCTTTCTACCATACCTTTATATCCTATCCTTCCAGATTTGCCTTTTTCTAAGTGGGGTCTAGAATTTATTGGTCCATTCAATCCTTCTTCCTCTGCATGGCATATATTTATTTTGACATCCACTGATTACTTTATTAAGTGGATTGAGGTTGTTCCTCTTAGACATGCACAAGATGAACAAGTAATTTCTTTTCTAGAGTCTAATATCTTTTCTAAGTTTGGCCTTCCATTAGAAATCATTACTCACAATGGTCTAGCCTTCATTTATGCAAAATTGACCCAATTTCTAGTTAAACTAGGTGTCAAGCATTTCACTTCATCTGCTTATTATCCTCAGGGAAACGAACAAGCAAAGTCTACTAATAAAAATATGGTCAGAATTATAAAGGGGATTCTAGAAGACAAACCTCGCCAGTGGCACACACTTCTAACTTATGCTCTTTGGGCAGAATGTACTACCACCAAAGAAAGTACAGGCTTTACTCCCTTTCAGCCCGTATACGGCCAAGAGGTTATTCTGCCTATTGAACTAGAGCTTTCTTCCTTATAGTTGATGCTAACGGTTGATGCTATAGACTGAAGAATTAAATTCTTCGGATGTTTCTCCAAGGATAAATATATTGTTAGCCCTGGAAGAACAAAGGAATTTTGCCTTGGAAAAATTGAAAAGGAGGCAGCAAACAATGAAGAAGTATTTTAACAAACCAACAAAGGTTGTTGAATATAAGATTGATGACAAAGTATTACTATGGGACTCAACCCATGTTGAGAGAGGGAGACATTCTAAATTCCAAAATTTATGGCTAGGTCCATTTAAAATCCCTTTTATCCTCGACACAAATTCATATCTTCTTAAAGACATGGATGAGCTATTGTTTTCCTACAGTACCAACAGTTTCCACTTGAAACATTATGTTGAACCAGCCTTATCACTGACTCTATTTTGTGTAAATATGACTGTTGTATTTGGTTTTTCCTTATGCTTTTTTGTCACTTTGGTTTATTTGAGTTTTATTTTTTGTTTTGCATGGTCATCAGAAATAAAGTCTAGAACTGTTTTGTCATAATGATGTCATTCTGTAAGTATTTTTTATCAATGAAAATAAGATAGATAGAGTTGTTACGATATATTCCTTTTGAGACACTTATGGAATGGCTTTTTTCTTTCAATATTGTTGTAGTATAGTTGGTTTTGTTTTCTTCCTCGTTTTTGCCATCCCTTTCTTCCCTCCATTATGAGATTTAAGAGAATATCATAAGCATTCTCCTTGAAATTTCAAAAAGTGTTATTGGTTATGAACCTTATTGATCATTATGCATACAAGACCACTTCCCCTCATACATCCCACTTTCCATAAGTTATTCCCCGAAATCCAATTTCATCTTTTCCCTTAGACCATCATTTACCCCCTGTTGCATAACTATTTTCAGAGTAGTTTCAATCACCTACTTCTACCGTTCTACAGATCCAAGCATTCTGAGTTCTAAATCTGTTGAGAACATATTTCCCTACGGAGTCGCCAATTTGTTGGCGCCTAAAAAAGTGCAACATAAAGTTCATGCCTGCAAATGGGTTGCAATGCATTATTACTTACTAATAATACTAAATAGGTGGGGCCCCTTCATTAAAACAATGATAGAAAGCGCTCCTCTTATTTTGCTCATAATTACCTTACAAGAAATATTCTCAGTTTGAGAATAAGAGTGGAAATCCTAACCTATTTCCATGTGCAACTAATGGTTGTTAAGGGTGATAAGCAATTTGATTTCAAAATGGAGGAAATAGTTATTGTATTAAACATATTAGTTTGCTTTTGCTACACTTAGATTTTGATATATGGTTCAAATATAAGCCACATCCAACTCATGGTATATTTGCATACATGGGCAAATGATTATTATGTGAATATAATACTCCACGAGCAAAGTATATGGGACATGTTATTTCGGTGCTAAGTGTTAAATGGGCATTCATATGAGAGGTCGATTCGACTTTGAATTTGGAAATGGTGTGTTATGTTTTATACATATTGGATATACGATGGTGATATTCTATGTTTGGAACAATGTTTTGATTGCAGTTAGAAGCACTCCATATTTGGTTATGGTTGATGGAATTAAATTTGAAAATAGGGGAAGCAACATGCATTTATTGCATGTCATTCTTACCCTACCTCGAAGCTACCACCTTCACTTTCTCCTTACATTCGTTTTGTTACTTTGGTTAGCAGCGCCTCAATTGTGCTCGGCCTTTGGCAAAGAAATCGTTGTGTTGTTAGCCTTCTAGCATTCTTCTCACAGGTATGTTGGCTCTTATCTATCCATTCATGATGATTATCTCTATTCCAGATAAAATTATTATGTTGGCTCTTAGAGTTTGCATGCAGAGTGTGTTTGTTTTTCAAAGTTTATGATGGATTTTTTGTGGGCATTTTGGCTGTGTAATTCACAATTTGATTTGGGTTTCTTCCTGTTGGCATTTAAATGTTTCAAAGTCGCAATATTGTTCAGCATTTTATTCTATTTGATGTATAGGGTTGTATGTGTCTGGAGCAAAGGTGGTATTATTATGATATAGCGGTTGGCAAATAACTGTGGGTGAAGGTGATTCAGTTTCGCTCATTTTGTATGATTAGTTTTGAGGTTTTCATCTATAAAAAGAAATATACAGTCGGGTCTTGTGACTATTATGTAGCAACCTCACCCTAGAAAATGGGAATTCTTATTATTACTATGGCTTGGATGTTATGGGTGGCCTGTGCGTTTTCTCTTACTGTCATTTTGATGGAAAAGAGTCGGGTTTTTCTTTCCCCACAACCCACATTTCAATCCCTACGCCTAAATGCCTGATCTAGGTCTAGTTTCCTCTTCCAATATATAGCGAATGAATAAAAGAAAAGCTAAATTTGAAATTTTGTTGAACTATTTGACCCAATAGTCAGAAACATTGATATCACCCACAAAATTGTGGCTCGTTTGTTATTTATCTATGAGATGATTTGGTCGACTTTGAGTTTAGTAGGAATGTTATGGAAACGATGCCCACCAGAATCGCATGGGTTTTCGAACCCTGTTTGTTTGCAGTTGTTATTAGAGATTGTGATATAACAAAAAGACGATAGATTTATGTTTCTCTTACTCTCATGATGTTTTGACGCATTCTGTATGATTATAACCGAGTTAAATTGTTTTGTAAACTACATAATGTTATGATAGTTCTTTAAAAAAAAGAAAAATGAAATTTGTAGGTTTGATTATCATATAAATTTTCCCTTGGTTTTTTATTGTGCAATTTGAAAAGATTGTTGCTAGGTTATGGATTCTGTGTGTTGAAGTCTAAAAGAGTGTTATGGCATAAACATAATTTGGTGGAAGTTTTGGGAAAAGAATGTGCATGGAAAACAATGGATATTTAAATGATTTTGTGGATATTGGCAATGTTGATTTTATAGTTAATAAATGTTATTTCTTGTAACAAAACAATAATCGCTATTAGTCATGTTCATTGTCTCATTTTTCGCTCATTATACACCCACCACCTTCCCAATAACATTTTATCCATCCCATGTTCTGTTATCTTGAATATCATTTCTAAAAGTAAAAAGATTAAACAGGATCAGATAATGATTATGGGTTGGAAATTGTGACATGAAGATATCATTTTTGGAAGAAAAGGACTTTGTGTTTGCTTGAACAATATTCATTGTTGATTCTCATCCATGCTACCATTTTTCATTCATTATAAAGCCCCTCATATTCCCGATGACCCTATCATTCCCTGTTCAATTGCATCTAATGACTAATAGGATATGGTGAAGTTGTGTCAATGGATGGATTGGATATGCTTCTATTGTGAATTATAGAGCCAACATCTTGATTTTATTTAGGTAGAGTATTAGTGAATGGATCGATAAAAGTTTTCATATTCTGACTGGATTATTGCTTCAGGATGAGCTTCTTTAGCAAGGTCAATAATGGCATAGGTACAAACAGAGGTAGAGGAAACAATTGCAAAGAGGCCATAGAAGGCCACGATTCTCAATACATTTTGACGTTGATCCGCAAGAACTAAATCAACTTTTCCAAGCTAGATTTTTTAATCTAGTTGGCCAAGGAATTCTGTAACCTAGGCCTAAGAGGCCTCCTTTCCATCCACACCAAAATTTCTCTGGTGTTTGTGTCCCCCCTCATGTTTCTATGCAACCAAAACCACTTGCCAGTGATGGCTGGCAAGAGATCATCCATCAACTTGTTGCACATCATAATGGTTGGCCTACAGTATCATTGCCATTGGCCCTCCTCCACCTCCATTCAACTCAAATTCCCAAGCTGGTCACATTGCATCACCAACCTAGTTTTCACATGCAAGCAAAATGTTAAAAACTACCATGCCCAAACCAGAGATTGATAAAGGGAAAAAGGTGGCCAATTCCCCTAACTCTTCCGAAAATTCTTCTGAATCAATGTCCTCTCATCTCCAACTCAAGGATAATTGCTCCCATGTCATTAGTGAAATATGTCCTCAAGGTTCCAATCAGCCTAAGCTTGCTACAAAAGGCAAGACAACAGAAACATCAAAAGAGAGCAGTAGTGAAAAGAGGCAAACTGCCTCTCATAACAAATATGGTTTTTAATGTTGTTAATGCTATTTTATTTTGAGGACAATTTTTATTAGTAGGACAAAATGTTTGGACAACAAATACACATTTAGACAGTTTTGTTTTGGACAACATGGATATGATTCTAATTTCGGATATAGTCATGTTTTATTTTGATATTAAAATATTTGACTATTAATATGAGGATGGGAGTTACAAGGTAGATATTTGAGTTAAAATATTGGGCAATTATATTTCATGTTTTGATGATTATTAAAGAAATGAAAATTGGAGTGACAAGCAGTCCCACCTATTTAGTTATTATTTAAATAGACCCTTATTTATACATTATTATTTATTTGTCTCAACTAATTAGTTAAGCTAATTAATCTTAAGAAAAGAAAGGTAGTTGAACTACCATAACTTATTGGGAAAGAATAAAAGCTCAATCAAAAGAAGATACAAAGGGAGAGAGAACATAAGAAGAACTTATGATATAAGGTTTGCTCTATACTTGTGAGATAATTATTTTCTTCATTCATTCTGAGTTTACTAGAAAGCTAAACCATCTTGATGACAACAGGGTATTATTGAAGGTAACATGATTCAAAATTGAATCATATATTTCAGCAACTTGTTTCTAAAGGTGTATGATCTATCTTTGACAGTCTGTGTGTTCTTGTTTTTTTATGGATTAGATTTCATGATTGATAAAGAATATTTTGAAGAGTCGAGTGACAACATTTTTATGGCAAGTTGATCCAGATCTTTTGCTTCTGTTTTCTTTTGTTGTTAGAGTCTTTTTGTATGATGCTCATCAGAGGCTTCTAAGTTTGACTTTGGTCCCACCCTCGCAGGGGTTTGTAAAGAAAGTTATGCTTTGTATCTCATAATTAAGCTAATATAAAAAAATCAGATTTCTAATTTCAGTTTCACATGCGTATCTTAATGATATTGTTCAGATTTTACTTTTATTCTCGTCTCTTTTCCTGTACACACTTATGTATATCTTTGCTTTCTTTCTTTTGCATAGTTACATATAACATATAAAATCAGCCTTAGTCCCTAGTACATATTACTTGTGGATTAAGAGATTGTTTTGAATTAAAGGCTATAAACTCTGAGTAACATTCCCAACTATCTTGCCTTAGCCTAGCAAGATCTGAAAATGTTTGAGTAAGGTTCTTCCTGCCTTTTCCTCAACAATGGGTACAAGGTCGTGGTCATCCCAAAGCAGTCAAAGACTCACGTTACAAAGTAACAATATTTTCATCCCGAGACATTTTGTGAGGATGTGTAGATGAAAGGGAAACAATTTTTTCAGTGGTAGGAGGATTTCTTTCTCCGAACATGAGGCTATCCCTTGTCTTTATTCTTCTTTGGTAAGCCATACATTTTTCTTTTGATCTCTCATCTCCTCTCAATATTCTGAAAGCAGTGGTACTCTAAGTGAAGATGAAGATGAGTCATCATCTATATGTGGTTGTCATATTCAAAGATGGGTTGATTAGGCTTGTGGTTAATCTTTCCAGCAGGATTTCCTCCCTCCCCCCCCCATATCCATGATTTTCATTTCATGATTGATTATATGTTTATTTGTGCTCATAATTATTATATGCTTGACTTATCTTTGTTGTATTACCTAATTAGCACAGGGGGAGACACCTTGATGAGATGATTAGCTGGTTGCACTAGTTGTATGATTTCACCTCAAGGTGATGAATAAATAATAAGGCCATCCTCTTCTCTTTCATTAAAATTACACTGTGTGATATTTCCATTGCTCGTCTTGCTCTTGCTTATGCTTTGCTCATCCATTAGTTCAGGCATTGATTATATTTGTTGAGTTTGTATGTTGTTGTCACATCGCGTAGTTCTTTCTTCTATCCGATGTAAACTTAATTTTTAATTATTCTTTTTATAATGTTTTTGAATATGTGTGCCCATGTACTGGTGATAATATAGTTGGACACCTTACACTGACCAACTATTAAAAAATTAAATTAAAAAAAGTTTAATTAATAAGTTAATATTAATAAAATGGATATATGAAATATCGTTACATTGTAATTGTAATTTAGGTAGTATTTGATCATATGTATCGGACCCAACTAGGTATTGGGTATTTTTTAAGGATTCAAATATTATACTTGAGTGGGCTTAATGGTTAGGAACATGTGTTTCCTCCTTGGAGGTCACAAGTTCAAATCCAGAGGGGGGTAGGGTATGTGTACCTCTGTATACTTTAGCAGTTGCATGGAGGGGGTCCCTTGTCCCACAAACAAGGGGGTCTCATGCACCAATTTTGTGTTTGGCTTGGTCGTGACCTTAAAAATAAATTATTATTATTATTATTATTATTATTATTATAGTATTCTATGTGACCATTTCAATTGAAAAATCATACATATATATATGTAGGCGAATATTTAATTAAAAAAATATAATCCACTGTCAAAACTTGTAATTTTTTTTATTAATATTATTAATTTAATCATATTTATGTAAAAAAAAAAAGGTGAATTTTTTACTGAATTCGTGGATATTTTTTCAAAAAATAGCCAATTGGCAAACTTTCGCCCCTAAAAAATACTACTTAAAAGAAAATAATATCATTGTTATAGATTAAGCAAAGACAATATGAGAAATTAACTTTCTTGTAAATATTAGCTTGATTAAAATTGTTTTTATGCTCAACATGTGTTGTAGTCTACATAGGTAGAATTAATCTCATCTTAGCACAAAGGGAGTTCAAGGGGTGACTAACCCTCCGGCTGGGTTGGTGTGTGGGGGCTAATGGTTTTCCCTCAAAAGAAAATTTTTGATTTGTTTTGGTCTATTTTGTGCTTTTTCATCTAATGTTTTTTTAAGTTTATTGTAAAGTAATTATGATTAAGGAATCGGGGTTGTAATATAATATGGTTTAATGATTAGGGTTCTTGATGTTGTAAAATACCTAAATATTAAATTGTGAACAATGAAGTTAATACAATGAGATAGAGAGGTCCGACTCTATTTAGGATGGTTTTCTCGGTTAAGAGTTTATAGGGTAAATCTTTATGTAGTGTGTGCGAGAGAGAGACATTGTTATTCTTATGTTTTAGATTATGTTAATATTGTTTTTCTTGCACTGGTTTATCAAAATCTTCATTTTAGTTTTGGAGTATGACTTAAAATTTCCTCTAATTGACTAAGAACTTATCTTCGTCAAACATAAGGAAACTGATTAACAACCTAGGACCTAGAGGCATCTAATATGAGTGGAAGTATTGTAACGTCCCCCAGCCCAAACAAGGAACATTATGGTGCAAAATACTCGTAAAATAAAAATTTTGCTATCTAATTTATTTCATGTAGCTTACAACTACGAATTACATACAAATTTAATTGTTGTCTACTACCATTAAACTGATGCATCTACAACATACTAAAATAGACATGAATGTGGCTAATAACTCCATTACAACAACATATAAATTTGTTATCATACTCAGAATAAAACACAACAATTAAACATATAAATAACACCACAACAAGATAAAACACTTATCTTTTAAATCAATTGTGCAACTAGCTACTTGTGACAAACATTCCACCCAACCATAGATTGATTGTTCCAAATCTCAATAGCCACTCACCCCCGTATTGAGGCTAGTAATCCATAAAAGAGGGTAGTCTCTCACTATCCACTTACAACTCATAAAACTCACAACCCACTGGTATTCTCCTACAACTATCTCGATTTTTCCACTCGCTCTCTTCCTCTCGACCTACCCAACCCAAGGAATGTACCCCTTCACTGATATCAATCCCTCGAGCATCCCATTTCGTTTATGAGGGTCTCTCTGGCACAGGTAACCAAGAATCTCTCAGCTAAGAACTCAATGGAACTTGCTGCTATGAAAAACTATAAGCAAACAATAACAAATACTTGTTGTTATAGTGCAACTCACACAAGAGTTCACTCTTCAGGACCGACAACCTGGCTCTTCAGTTTCTAGCTATAATTACGCTCCAGTACACTCCAACTTGCTCTAGAATTCACCTTCCATGGTTTTTCTAGTTCGAAGCTCTCTTTCCTCTCTCTACTTGCTTCCCATGCAAAAAAACTTGACTGTGCAAAATTGTTGTCTAAACCCATACAAATTTCCTCTCCTTTGGTTGCCTTTCTTGACTCACACACTTCCTCAAGTTGATTGTACTCACCCCCATGCTTCCAATAACTATGGGATGTGACTTCTCACACCCACCCTCTTACATGCACTCAATGATTGGCTTTGGGAACACTCAATTAGAAAATAGAAGGTTTACACAATGCTAATAAAATTCATGAATGTGGGTTGAATAATAGACATGGGTAATTCCCCCTTGGATCCCTCTTAGACATTCTCCTAGACCCTCCCCTGTCTTGTATATTAATTCATCCCCCATCTCTATCCATGTCCCCTTAGCATTTAGCATCACATTTTATTATTAAAACTTAGAAATACAATTTGCATATACATCCTTGACTATAGCCACAAATTATATCTACATTAAGCATTAATTAAATTGGGGGATTATAGTGGGAATGTTAAATGTATAGCCCCTTATGGACCACCAACGGGTTATTACATGGGGTGTGGTCTTCCTAAAATACACTAAAGTACTTACACGCATTTGAGGGTAACAATCCTTAGTATTAGATGTTCCCACTACTAGTGAACCTGGGCTACAAAAGGTTTTTCCACCTTCGAAAAAATATGTGTGTGAATAAAATGGAATAAAAAAATACAACATTAGTAAAAAAAAATTAAGAATCGAATGATTTAATTTCATGATTTCTCTATCTACTCAAATAATATTGTTATCCTTTATTTCTAGGGATAACTAAGAAGATGATGTCTCGAGGCCCGTCAGTTGCATACATGGAGTATTGAGAGGCAACCCAGCACGCAGAGCCCTTCATTCACCACACATCACCATATGATCGATGACAACAACATTCACCACACCTGGCTTGGATAAAAGAGGACAACAAGTCTTGCTCGATGAGGAAACAAGTATGATATTGTGGTAAGTGTCATTCTAATAATTCAAGCATTTGAACATGTTGCAAAGAATCTTTTCTTGATTTTGAAAACATTTGCTTGGAAATTATGATTTTTTCCCTATTTCACCTTGGTGAGTGTGATGGTTTCCTAGTAAGTCCACCCTTAGGGAATGGGTTGCTACCAGGGGGTCTCCTTGAAGGTTCATTGTACCATTCCTTCTCATACTTGCCACTTTCCATCACTTCTTCATTTTCGTCTCCCAACATTTTAGGTTTTTGGGCTTATTGACCCAAGAAAGGCATGTACCTCATTTCATGGGAAGAAGGGGCCATTAGGCTCGGAGGTGCCATAGCAAGAACATCATGTAATAAAGGCTCACCCTAGGATCTCGAGAGCAATGAAACACTTCTCAAAAAATAAAAGTAAGGGACCCATTAAATAAATAACTAATTAATTGCTTAAACTTTCCAAGGTGGAGCGTTTGTGGGCTATGCATTTCCTTTTTAGTGCTCCTTATTGACTTCAAATTGGAAAGGCATGCAAACCAAGGTAGAACATATGTGGGCTATGCATTTCTTTTTTAGTGCCCCTTATTATCTTCAACTTGGTGACACATGCAAAATAAATGGCTAATAAAGGGTTTCGAAAAAATACACCTTAAAAACAAAAAGAGAAAAGAGACGTGGCTATCTCTCAACAAAGGCACCCATAAATGAGACAATACGAGCTCTTGTATGTCATGAAACCCCATACCTAGAAGTCTAACCCCATCCACTTCACATTCAATACATGGCCTAGAGAGGTTTCTCCTTGGAAACTTCGCCTACTTGAGGAATTGGTTTACCTAATAGGGCACTATGACACCCCTCCAGTATCTAAATTTGAAAAATTGTATAAGGTCTTTGAGCATTTGTTTATTTTGAAAAGGGGCGATTTGATGCACATGTTCGAGTGGTTATTTTATTAGATATGGCTTACTTGGCATGAAATTGTGACTTGTGGACCCTTGGATGGTGTACTTGTTTGTCTTTGGAGGTCCTTAACAGGTGAAAGCTTGATAGGTTACCCAGTATCTAAATTTGAAAAATTTGTATAAGGTCTTTGAGCATTTGTTTATTTTGAAATGGGGCGATTTGATGCACATGTTCAGGTGGTTATTTTATTAGATATGGCTTACTTGGCATGACATTGTGACTTGTGGACCCTTGGATGGCGTACTTGTTTGTCTTTGGAGGTCCTTGACAGGTGAAAGTTTGATCGTGAAGGCACAAGGTCACTTGGACCTTCATTTGGCGCATAAATCCCACAGGTTGGATAATGTTCCCCCTCTTTTTTTTTTGACAACCTGGAAGAGGGATGTTGCCTTTGGAGGAACTTGATTATCCCTTGGAGGTGACTTGTTAACCCGCTTAGCCCCAACGTTTGCCTTTGGAGGCTAGTTTCTACTCTTTTGGGGCATGAAACAAATTTTTTTCTTTACTAGGTTCCCCATTAAGGAAACCTTTTTAATTTAGTCAAACTTGTTGTACTCCTGGACCTAGAACTGGATTTAGAATTGACTCTGCTTTTGACTAAATTTAGAATCATTCAAGACTGTTGCTGCAACAGAAGAGGGGTCCACTACTTTCGATTGAGCAAGAAGAGATGCTACCTCTACTTCTTCACTCTCTGGGGTCAACTGCTCCCAGGGAGTTTTATGTTAAAGGTTTTATATAAGTATATTTTACTTATCCTATGGTTGTTTTGTGTAATTATGGATTATTGTATGGTGGTGGTTGTTACAACCAATATGTATTTTAGTGTTGTAGCACGTTGTTAGGATGACGGTTCGAGTTGTTCGAGTGGATCGGGTTGTTTTTGCAATTTGTGTTATTCGGGCTTGGCCTTATGATGATCGAACAAATAGGGGAAATACATATGGGTTTATACTTCCATTCGATGGATCTAGCATTTGTGATCTTGAATACTCATAGCCTGTTTCACATTCTATAGCTCCAAATCCATTTTACCCTATAGATTGAATTTGTCGAGTTTAAGGGTAACGTCACACTTGGAGGGCTAGGGATTGGTGGTGTTGGATGATTTGATGATGACTTGGCACATTTGGATGGAGGAAGACCCTTGCACTTGAAGATATGGACTTTGGAGGCCCAATGTCTCCTTCAAGAAGCTCAACGACTTGCTCATTATGCCAAAACATCACCCCTAAGGGGCATGACATCATTATTTAGAGTTTTCTTCTTTTTTAAAATTGAATTATAATTTGTAAAGGGGAAAATTAAGGAGCTTGGCCTCCCTAATTTGTGTTTTACCCTAAGTATGTGGACAAATTTGGTTTACAAGGTATTGTATAAATAAATACCTTGTCACTTTCATTTTAGACACAACGCACTTGAGAATTACATATTGCTTGGTTGAAATTT
>JASDQU010308962.1:50451-65003 GCA_032191745.1 Picea mariana | reverse complement strand
ATGAAATATTCCTCCACACCATTCTATTCTCAGCATATTTCCTTCTAAAGCTTCAGAAGACATCAGGGTCATATTGTTGAGGAATTTCCAGCAAGGGCGTGCCATACCATTGAGGAGGGCTCGACTTAGCTATTCAGGAGGACGCAACTATCTTAGAAGATTCCATAGTTGGAGAGGTTTGCCTTGGACGTTGGGTTTGAAACTTCAGGAGGAGGCTCCCACTGTCCTAATCTATTATTTGATCGAGTTTAGGCTCATTTGGAGCATTCTTCTATCAGGACTGAATTATCAAGGACTTCAGTCTACACTTGGAGCATGGCACTCTCTAGTTGGAGGGTTTGACATTCAGATCTGCTTGATACTAGTATTCATTACTTATCCAACCTTTAGAGGCTTCCTTTGTATTGTCAGGAGCATTTTGTAGCAGCTCATATCTGTTGTTTGTACGACCATCTGAGGTTTATGCTAGATCAACCATCTATTGTATTGATCGTACATTGCTTATAATAAAAGGGTCAGATCTTTCTTGTGCTTCTATATCTTAAATGTATGATGATCTTCATGCGTTGAATGAATCTTGTATGCACTTAATAACTTAATAAACACCTACACATCGAAAAACTAGTGGTAGTTAGTGATTCCAAGCCAGAATTGGGCTTGGAATCATTACAATATTCTTGGGGAGAAGGAAGGGGAAAGGATGGAGAGGTCAACCCTCTGTTGATATTGAAGGATTGTATCTTCCTTTGGAAGTCATTACTTCCCTTGAACAATAACTATTGATTATTTATCATATATCGTGCATGGTGTATTGTGGTGTATTGGTGTAACTCTTCTACTATTGTTCATTACTCATTGGATATAATTGAATATATAATTTGGTTGAAGTATAAGTTCATTTTTTTTTTAAATTGTACATGATATTGATTCACCCCCCTCTCAGTATCATCAACAAAATTGCATGAAACAACAAGCAGATCAATATCGTAATGAAAGAAGTTTTGAAGTAGGGGATTTTGTTTTTAAGACTACAACCATACAAACATATGTCCCTCAAGAAAGAAAAGAAGAATAATAAATTATCACCAAAGAAATATGGCCCTTATAAGGTGTTGCAAAAGATTGGTACTATGTCATACAAATTGGAGTTTCCTATATCTTCATGATTACACCCAGTTTTCCATGTTTCATACTTAAAGAAGGTTATAGGTGACAAGATACCTGTTGAACTATATTGCCGGAACTTGACGAGGAAGGAAAAATCATATTGGAGCCCGAAGCTATCACTGACACAGGGATTCGCCTACTAAGGAATAGATCCATTTAAGAGTATCTCATTAAGTGGAGAAAACTTTCTGTTGAAGATTCCACTTGGGAAGATGAGTGTTTTATACAGAAGCATCCATAATTACTTAAGTGTTGCAGACAACACTTGTCTAAAGGGGAGGGGCATGTTAAGCCATAAATAGTGGAACATTACGCCTTAATTGGGGCATATTAAATTAGTAATGTAATTTTATTTATGTCAGCTTGGGTCCACTAGTTGTAATTTTACGTCCTAGTCTCTTATATATACCAAGGATACCTTTTCATTTGAAATCATCAGGTATTTGGAAATTTATGTGGTGTTTAAGGAGGTTTCACCCTCGAAGAGGATTATTATCTAAAATTCTATCTTTTTCAAGGCATTGAGTACTTATTCTGAGGTTCTTTTTATGCTATTTTGATCCTTGTGGATTGGGAAGTAGCACACTTCTTCATCAACTGGATGGTTTCCTAGATTTTAGTGAGTTAGATGAAGTCCTATAATGACATAAGGTGTGAAATGATGCCAAGAACCATAAGGTCCAATATGATAATGAGGTTGTGCCCACTAGAGATATGCTACGCATGTTGATGAGGCCCCAGATGCATGAATGTGACATAACCATCAGATAGTTTGTGTGTGACTATGATATATCTTGTTTGGCTATGATGGTGATATTTGTAACATGATATGTTTTATCATGAGATATCATGTGTGGTTGTGGAGATGCTACACGTACACTAGTTTGCAATACCATGTGAGTCTTTCCCATGCCATGTGATATGGATGGATGTGACTGAGAACATTACTTGAAGAACATCATAGTTAATACCTTCCTAGATAAGAGGGAGTGTTCAAGTTTTGGTAGTTGCAGGAGGTATTAACCTCCGATATAACCTTTGTGCTTAGAATAGAATATTTCATAAGGAAGAGAACCATCAAACAAGTGTGGAAATACACTAGAAGAGAAGTCATCGCAAGGAGAATAATAATAAATAATTAGAAGGCTTTGCAAAGAGAAGTTGGCCCCACATGAAAAATCACTTGGAAAGGTTAGTATAAATAGAGGTAAAGTGCTACCTCTTTTACACACTCAATCACACTGCAGTTAAGAGAGCAAGTCTATAAGGTGCAACAGTTGTAGCAGTTCAGGGAAGGAATGAAAGAGCGGAAGTCTGAGGAAGGTGACACAACAACTTTAATGGTGAATTATCTCCTTGATCAGTCTTTCTAGTATCTCTCTCTTGTGTTCTTCTCTTGGTAAAGGTACACTCTATTGGTATTGTGTTGATGTTGTAGCCGTGTTGGTATTTATGGTTAGGGTTTATATGAGAGGACTCACTTCATGTACGGAATCTATCTAAGAAAAGGTTACTTTGCTTGGGGGTGGTACATGTAAGTGCCTATGGTTGGGTGACAATGGTGTAACGTTGTCTGTGGTAAAACGAGCATACCAAAATTTTGACTAGACTAGTCAAGAAACCCTATCTTCCACAATGTATATCTATGAAAGTATAATGACCCAGATGTTGAAATTTTAACCACAGATACCTTGATATGTATTCTAACTAAATTCCATTTTTTTTTTTGTCTGAAGCATCCAAGAATAAAATTATAGCAAAAATTCCAATATTACTCGCTTGACAAAGAAAAACCTTATGACAGATTCTCTGATACCAAATGTTATGATCCAGCGCATTAAAAATGACAAAAAATCAATGATTTTAGTTTGCTTCAAGGGGAAACCCTCCTTTTACCTTATATCCAATTTAGAATACAATATGATATGAGATAATATAATCCTAATACTAGGTCTCCTTGGTATATATATAGGTGAAAAATGGTAAACTATAATGAAAGGGTACCGTGAAGGGTTCTAGCCAACATATAAATATAATACTATAAATGTAATAACTCAATCTAAGGCTTAATAAAGGTTTTTACACATAAAATGAGGCTTTGTATAGGTATTAAAATATGAATCTTAAGGGGGATTAGGATAACCAGAAGGTGATAAAGGATACCCAATAGAGTCTTTAGGGTAAGAGGTGTTAACCCCACCATAAGGTTTACCTTATACACTATGTATAGGTGGATTAGTATTTGGATATGTATATCACACTAATCCTACAAGGTTATCAACCACATGGGATTCCCTTGGTGCAAACAAGACACCTAATAAATAGTTTGGGGCATCAGGAAGGATGGTACTCTGATTGGGCATATATAAGATAATATTGTTGTTCATTTGGATGTCTTCCTCCTCACTCCTACGTATAGTCACACATACATCCTTGGAAATGGGATGAAGAATATATTTTAGGAACGAATACATAAGGAATTAATCATTAATATTCTCATTTCCTAAGCCACATATACTATTTAATTCATGGATGTGATCCATGACATGGATGGTTGTAATTTGATGAAAATTGGTTAAAATATTGATCCCTATGTCAAGATATTCTATAAACTAAAAGAAGACCAAGTAAACCTTTGCTATGGATTCAAAGGTTTAATGGGAATTTATAGGTTGGTCTATGTACCATTTGGTAGAAACATTGATAAGAGTGTGTTGAAAAAGTCTCAACATAATAGAATATTCCATTATGGACTTGGATGAACACCAAAGGAGGAAGGACATGATATGGTTGAAGGGATCCTCTCTAGGTTTACCCTCAATCTTAGGGATGTTAGAGAGAATAAATATTGGTAGACATATTGGGCTAATTGGGATCATGATGGATAGGATCTTTAATTAATGTTTTGAAATCAAGGAGATTCAAAACTTCCATATAAGGAGAAAAAATATGGTTAGCAGTATCTCTGGTATTATTTCCTACCATGGTGTAACTTGTATTGGATGAGGATGAACTGGAGGAATAATAACTAGTTATGGAACTTGATGAACTATTACCCATGGATGGGGAGGGAGATGATAATTTGGAAGAAGAAGAAATTCCTAAATATGAGGATCTAGAGCCTAAAGGTGGGGTATGGGAGAAACCCTAACTCGTTGAGAAATGGAGATATTGTTTCCAGAAAAGAAAATAGATCAAAGGCCTCACGACCTACGAGATTATCTCCTAGGGTGAGATATGATGTCTATATGAAAATATCACCCTAAGATGAAAATGTTAATGAAAGGATAATGAAAAAAAGAAAATGAACTACACAAAAAAATAATCAAACAATACACTCATTACATGCTCAGGTACTGTAATAAGTGGGTATAAGTGTTCTTGAATTAGAATAAAGATATCCTATTCCAAGTATCTCCATCCTATAAAGAGAAAAGACTCTATCATATCATAAAAACTATATGCGATCAAACAAATCCTATACTATGGATAAGGCACATCCAATCAACCAACAACAAGGGCTATCAAGTCCCCACGTGGATGAGTGTAGTTTAAAAAGAGATAATTATAACTAGGATTTAATTGGTAGTCAAGTCTCTAAGACCCACAAAAATTTGTCTCAGGTGGCCCCCTTACTGTGAGAGTTGCATAGGTAAGGATAGAAAGTAGAAAGGACACTAAGCTACTTATTCATAGACACATGTAATAAGTTACCCTTCCTTCAAGTTTGAGTCTAACAGTTGCTGGATATTCAGTATTGAAAATACAAGTAGTTTCAATCACACATCCAATCCCAGCCTCACCATTTTCAACTCTAAAGAACATGCATATTACCAAATAGGTTTTGATTATGTCTTATAGAAATGGATTTAGAGTACCCTAGAAGTCAACCACTATGTATCAATGTGAGATGACTAAGGCTAGTTATTTGGATGCCTATGCCCAAAGTACTTACCTAACCAACAAATTTTGTTTTGGACCAAGTGGATTTATGCTATATTAAGTGGTTAATTCTTAGGTTGAAATTGGAAACATGAACCAATCATATACTTTAGGTGCAAAGTATGTGCATGTAAGAAAGTAAATGAAAAAGATAAATACTAAATTTAAAGGATTTATAGTTATCGATGTCAAACCCAAAACTGAAAACGACTTGCTAATATTTAGATTTCAATAAGAAAAACAATCTACTTTAACCTAGGGTTTCAAAAGAAAATAATTTCAACGAAGAAAACATCTAAATGAAAGCATAATACTATGGATCTAAGGGAATTATTTTCTTTCAGTAAGAGATTTTTCTAATATGAAATGAACAACAATCTAAAATAGAAACAAAAATTGATCTATGGCTGAAAAATAAAGTTGAAAGCCTATTCTAGAAAAATATAGACAAAGGCTCATTAGATAACCTAAAACTAGAATGAATACTTAGAATTTTTCTTTCTTTTTCTTCATTCAAAACTTATGCTAGAATGTATGACTAATGGCTAACTAGTAAGGTAGGGTTATGTTTTAAAGCTTATTGTAACAAAAATCAAAAGACAAAATCTAAAGGAAATCAATCGATGGAAGTCACTAGAAACCCTAGAGGGTTTGATTATCAATATTATGATATTTATAAACATAAAATTTTAGCTACAACATAAGAATCCAAAAATAAAACTACAAATCTTTAAAAACACTTAGAAGGATAGAAAAAAACCCTAAAAATTGAAAACATTAAGTTATAGACCCATTGTAACAACTAACATGGAAACGTTTGTTGGCACTTACAAATAGGGCCCCAAAACATGTGTTGTTCAATGCAAATAATGGCCCAGAAAGTGCATTGGTCAATGCTGATACTAGCTCTAGAAAGTGTGTTGCCACCTGTAGGTTTCTTGACAAATGAAAGTTAATTTTTGAGGTAGATATGAAGGATTCCAGTAACTTGTTTCCTGCATACACTGCATAGAAAGTAACAACAAACAAAATAGGGCCAAAAGCTCTAAAATAAAGAGAGTTAAGCGGGTTTAAAAAGAAACCCAAAACCAAGGATCAAGAGATGGATTAGTCCATAATGGAGTCACCGATCTATTATTAGAAATCTTCTACAAGGGTTATCAAATTCCTATATCTAATGGTTGTTCTAGATAATACACAAATAAAATTAAAATGCATAAACACTACACATTTTAAAGTATATCTATATTCTACAACCCTTGTTTTGCACTACAAAAAAAATAATTTGTAGTTGTAACAATGGAGTAAATAGATATTAAAGAATATGAATAATGTTCTATTACCCAATGGAAGCTAAAATTGCATGCACCCATGGAGAGAATCCTTGGATAAAGTGGCTCCTTGAACTCCTCCTTGGGAGGGTTATTTATTCTTCTCGAGTGTGTGTGGATTATATCCTCTCCCTGTGGTTATAAATATCTATGGTTGTTGCTAGAAATTCTATAAAAAAAATAGGTCTCTTGAAGTTTGGAAAATCTAACAACATTTACTTACTTGGATGGGTGATATGGAAATTGAGTTACCTCTTTGTATTTATAGGGAAAATAGTGGTCAAATCCATATGGTCATAATGAAAAATGATTTATTGACCATATCAACTTTAGAAACTATTAGGGTTTTTGAATAACCACTTTATTTTATCTATTTATTTATATTTTTTGGATAATTCCAAGAGGAAATGTTAAAAAGATGGTTTTTTGACCTCATGAAATGTGTTGTCTTAGGCCATGATGGTGTAAAATGACATGGAGTGGGTAAAGTGAGTCGAACTCATATTGTATGTGGTATATTTTGGTAAACATAGTTAATTTGGTCTAAGTGAACAACTTTTGGGTGATATCACATAAGCTGGGTTTTTGTTCCTTTTGTTATATTACTAAAATTCTAGGTTGTGTTCATTGAATGGAGATGAGACGACAAACTAAGAAAACCTAAAATACTTTCAAATGTCCATATTTATTTTATCCATCATGAATAATCTCACTCGTAATTAGTATCTCAATGCAAACTAATGCTTATGGTGTGCCAAAGTAAACTAGGCACATTGTTGCACTAAATTAAACTAAGCACATCAATTTTATAAAACTTCCTTAAAAATATGCTTGAAAATATGCTTGAAGATAGTGTGTTACACTCCCCAAACATTATTTTACGAATATAGAAACATATTGATTGTTCTATTGACCTAAAAGTGGGGGAAAATAATTGATAACATCAAATGGTGATTCTTTATATCCTCACTCTATATCATTCTAGGGCACCAAGTTCTCCCTTTTTCATTTGTAGTAAGTTTAATTTTATTTTATTTTTATTAATTAAATTTATAATAATTTATAGGTTCATTTGAATAATTATGCATTGAATTTTATAAGAGCTTGATTCTATAAGAAAAATGGGAGGATAGGGACTTAGTACCCTTATCCCTCTAATTATAATCTCTTACAGTTACTACACATTTATGATATGCATCTTTAATTATAATCTATTACATTTACTACCTATTTATGATATGTATCTCTACTCTATTGAGACCTTTTGAAATTCAAATTTCATGGGAAGATAATTTTATAATTTTTTTTCTTTTAACCGTGATGGACATGATATACATGATATATTTTTTTATATTGTCAATTGTGTCATTTAGAGCTAATATAAGATGTGTAGTTAACATGTTAGAACGATATTATCGATATGACTTTCAAATAATATCGTTTTTTAATTAGTGCTATATGCACATACTGAATGTAAGTGTTTTATTCCTGAATATAAAGTTATGATTTTTAACTTTATTTAACTTGGAAACAAAAAATGTATTTGGTTTCTAATTCATGACTTTGATTTATTATTAGCAAATGTGTGTAAAATGTATTTGGTTTCCAAATTCATGACTTTTTTTAATCATTATAAGGAATTGGGTGGAGAGAGAAAATTATTAAATAATATTTCAAATGCCAAACCAATGATCCTCATGATGAAAAATTAACACTATGATGGTTTTGGAAAAAAATCATCATACATGTTATTATTAAATTTCACCAAATATTTTTGGATAATAGTGGAATCATTTCATTCATACTATGAATTAATCACATTATCCCATCATGAAAATAATTCATTGTAACATTAAATAAAAATAATAAAACATTAGAAATGAATTATGTAACAAATGTATTCTAATCGTTACCTCTCCTCGTCGATTAACAATAATTGGATCTTCATTTAAAGCAGTTAGTTAATCCTACCTAGCATGACTTTATAATCTTTCCCTCACTCACGATATAGTTGAATAAGCCCCTTATAGCATCTCCCCCAGTAGCTATTTCTCTCTCTTGAAATGTTCCAAAACCCCGAGCAAAGAGGTAATGAGAACGCGCAGAGAGGTAATGAGGAATAATATCTCTCTAGGATTGAATCTCATAATTGAATGTACCTCGTGATCTTAATAAAGTTGGTTTGTTAGCTATGTGAGCTTAAGTAGCATAGGCAAAGGTAGTAGCAGATCTAGATGTTCCAAGTCCCCCAGGAGCAGACGCAGTTTACCGATCACACAAAAATACGTTCATTATGATAAATAATACTTAAGAGTTTTCTGTAGATGGGATTCAATGGTTGATATTTGATATCTTTTAGCCGAAAAATTATTTTCCATTGCAGTCGAAGTTTATTATTTTTGGAAATAGTTGTTTATATGTGGTTCAATGATTCATTGACTTTCACTGTGAATTAATTGTGTGTTGGAATTTATTTATTATGTTGGACTTGAAGTTGCATATAATCATCCAACATTTTATAGGTAAAACTATAAATATCACTTAAACAAGTATATACAACTAAATGTATCAAAGCCATTTTTTTAATTTCCGAACCTATCAATTATGGAACCAAGACACTTCTACTACAAAAATCTAATTTTTCCATGGCATGTTTTATTTCAATCGAATTTAAAAAATTGACATATTTCATCTCCCTACATATTAATTTGTTAACACCAATGAAAAAAATTCTTTATTTTTTCGATTGATTTGTGTTTCTATTGTGACACTCTCGCTAAAAGAATGTTTTTTTTTTGTTTTTCTTGAGGGAGGATTTGGAAATTTTTATCCTTGATGAAGGAATGGTCCACTTCTTGATCCATCCCGAATTGGAGTTCCTTTTTAATATTGTGTAAAGCCTGATTTTACTTCTAGTTTGTTCCTTGTTCCATGTTATGGTATCATTTTTTACTCTCTTTAGATTTTCCAAGAATTGTAGGGGCGAGGAGTCTAGCCTAGAGTTGTTGAAAGGTACCTTTGTTTCCTTTACAAGGTGTAGATATCTATGATCCTCCAACCATGCCGAGTTAAATTTGAAGGGTCTAGGGGGATTTTTTGGATCAGGGGCTAGATCAAAGATAATGTGGGAGTGGTCAGAGACTCCACCATAAGAGACCCATTGGCGAAAAAAAACGTTCTCTTGCATGAGAGGTTCAAATATGAGAAAGTGATCTAGGTGCTTGGTGATTTTGGCTTCTCCAATGCTCATGTTCCTCCATGTGGGGACATACCTAATTGGTTGTATGTCGAGAAAATTTGTGTCTCCAAGGATTTTGATGAAAAAATATGCAAGTGAATCAATCTATGCCAAAAGCCCCAAATATCACAAGAACTCGGGGTGAAATTTAAATCCCCCCCTGATGATTATGTTTCTAAAGGAGAGAAGAGGAGAGTGAAATAATTTGAGACATAAATATTTTCTATCAGGATAAAGACCATACATTTTTATGTAAATAAAGGAGAGATTGAACCATGTGGATATTGGTGGCCACCCACTTATTCCAACTAACTCCTCTTGACACTTGTTAGTTCAACATGTTATTCTCTAATTCTTTTTAATTGTGGGTTCTACACTTCCGAGGTTGTTTGAAGCCCTACACAGCTTCCAGGTAGGGATTGGTGACCGCCCACCTAATCCAACTGGATTATTTTGGAAGTTTTCATGTCAGTACATCTTTTTGTACTTCCAGGGCCATTTTGGGTCCCTAAACAATGTTTTTTTGTCTTGCCACAGTCAAACAGTAGACGAAATCAAAGTTGGACAACATAATGTGTAGTTATTGAAAAGACCTTTCCAATGGGATATCACGCACCTAAAACTGAGGTCGTATGCAAAAGTTACGACCCCATGAAGTTGAGGTACCATCTTACCCATATGACCAACATAAATGTTTTTGTTTCGCCTCCTAGGTTTAGGTTTTTGGATGAATAGGATTTTGGAATTCATGATCTCTACTAACAAATGCAGTAAGGTCATTTCACAGACCTGGATGTCCGTCTTCTTTGTGATACGTGCTCACAGTAAGCAGAAGGTCGCCGCCACATCTATGGCCTATACACAGAGACTCTCTTTTTAGAAAAAGGAAGTGTACATGATCACGGAAGAGTACAGAGACACATTCTCCTCACCCACCGAGGCACCGATGTACTTCCAAGTCAAGCATCCAATTAGTATAACCCTCAGTGCACCTATTCCTAATGGACCAGTCTATCGTTGCTCACTGATGAAAAATGACAAAATAGAGCATCATATCTAAGAGTTACTTCAAAAGGGGCACATTAGACCGAATTCCTCCCCTTGCAGAAGCCTGATTGTACTAGTGCAGAAGAAACATGGGACCTGGTGAATTTGCATTGATTATAAAGAATTAAATAAAATCATAGTCACGAACTGTTATCCAATTCCCCAAATTGATGAACTTATTGACCAACTCAAGGTGGGGAATTTCTTCAACAAGATTTACCTAAAGTCTGGTTACCATCAGGTTCCCATCAAACTGACTGATGTATGGAAGACAACTTTCAAATCTAAAGAAAGTCTCTTCAAATGGTTGGTCATGCCCTTTGTCTTAACAAATGCACCAACCACTTTCATGAGGTTGATGGATGATGTATTGAGACCATTCACCAACTCTTTTGTGGTGGTATATCTAGATGACATTCTCATATTAAGATGAACTTGGGAGGATCACATGCAACATATTCAACAATTTTTAAGAACTCTACGGTGGCACAAGCTATATGCCAACTTGTAAAAATGCTCCTTTGTAATGAACAAGAACCAATACTTGGGATACATTGTTGATGACCATGGGGTACATGTGGATCCAACTAATATCCAATTCATCCATGATTGGCCAGCCTCGGCCACACTAACTAATATTCAAAGATTCTTCAAACTTGCCAACTTTGATCGACGGTTCATGTTGGGATTCTCCCATATTGCATTGGCCCTCATCCAAGTGACCAGGGGCAATGTCAGGGAAAATTTCACATGGGGGAAGGCACAACAATGAGCATTTAATGATCTGAAGCATTTCATATGCTCAGCTTCATTACTCTCCTTACCCAATCTGCAAAAGTCGTTCGATATTGAGATTGATGCATCTGACTATTTTGTAGGCGCAGTTCTCACTCATCATGGTAATCCAGTAGAATACCATAGTGAGACACTCTCAGATACCATCCGAAAGTACCCCACCTATGACAAGGAAATGTATTCCATTGTGCAAGCATTTCATCAATGTAAACATTACATTCTAGTGTTATAATCCTAAATTGCACCACACATGAAGACCTAGCATCAGGCCATCTTACTTACTATTTTTGCCAAGCCAATACAAAAAATCTCTTCTTAAAAACACTATTTTTGAAGATGTACGCACCCTGCACCACTACTGCCCACGTATGTACGCTATATGCACCACTATTTCTCACGTATGTATGCTATCCGTACCATTACAACCCACGTAAATCCACAAAAGTTGCAAAAAATAAAACATTGCAAGGGATTCGTTGATATTACGGGCTATTGGGTGGTTTCTTAACCAATTGACCGCCTATAAATCATCACCCCACTAAATAACCATATTTGTGTCATATAAAAAGAGGTGTTGGGGTCTCATTCCAAGGAGAAACATAACTACAATGAAACTCTTCCCATTTCGTTTCCCCCCCTTGCCCCAAGAATTTGTAGCCACATTGTGAGTTTTGAACCAAAATTCCCTACTCTTTCCATTTTTCCTCATCCATAAGCCTATGCCCATTCTCTGGAGAGAAGTGTGATAGAATAAGGATATGTGGAAGCAGTTGGAGCTTGGTGAAGAGGATCCTAGGATCGGGTTCAAGGAGCAGTCACCGATCTAATTTTGTAAGTAACTCTGCGAGATTAATATAAAGAAGTACTTTTTTCATCCACCCACATGATGTGTTCAATCTTAATGTTTGATTTACATTTCATTATGACATCTAACATACTAATTCATATATAGAATGCATGTTCGTAGTTTCTTGTTTGTCTTTTGGTGAATGCAGGTCATCCTTGGGAGGATATTTGCAGTCGAGAAGCGACCAAACGCATTGGGATCGACACCATATGCAAAGTTTAAGGTAAGACTACTGGATCCATATACTTTGTACTTTATGCATGAATGTCAGGTGTTGTCGGGATAGTTGTTAAAAGTAGGAGACTTTAGACGGTTAGCTCTACTTGCACTTTAGAACCCTAGTGTAGTCTATAGGGGGGTTTTCCCACTATAGCAGAATTGGTGACCATACTGAGGAAGCCTCTAGGGTTTTTAGGGGGTGTTTTTGGGTGTTTTAATTGGTTTAATTACCTCTTTGAGTTCTCTGTGAGTTGTTAAGTCTTCAAGGGATTTTGGTCTTCCATACTAGTACTCCCTGCCTGGTCATCTTGATTATTAGTTTTCTTTTTTTTGAGAAGTTACAAAGGTGTACGCGGCGTATAGTGGGTCTGCATGCATACATACACTCCCTACCTTTAGACAACCCGCATACATATGCAGGCTGCTTAAGTGTCAGTAGTGTGCCTGCGTCAAGAAATTTTTTCAGTAAGAAGAGGCAGTCAACCTCTTCCCTGATTGAAGTCATACTTCTCAAGGGTTTCTTGATCTAGTACTGGTCTCTGTTGTTATAGCCTTTAACATGGGTTTGACGTAAGTTTGCTTGTCTTTAAAAAAAAAAAAATTATTGTGTTTCCTATCCTTTTTTACTTATTTTTAGATTGAAATCGTGTATTCATCAGTTTATTTTAGAATCTTTTGTTACTTCTTTTTTGATTGGAAGAAAAAAAAAAAAAACTTTTCTTTTTAGGTCTCTTTCTTTCTTGGCATCTGCTTTGCATTGCTATTTGAAAAGGAAAAAGAAATTAGCATAGTGTTGTGTTTTCTTCTCATATTAAAAGCATTTCAAAAGAGAAAATAAGAAAGATAATCCTTCTTTTCTAGTGTTCTTTTAAGTTTCATTTTTCGCAAGAGTCTTAACAACATCAGTTACACTACCACACCCCTTTTGAGAAAATCAAGCTAATAAAAAGAATGCTAATCTAAAATAACTAGACATTTTATGTTTGTAGGTTCAACCAACTAGTTTAGGGTTAGGGCCTTGATTTAGGTTGGAGACGAAACTCTTCAAGGCTATAAAACAAACATACGAGTCTGATCTAGGGAGTATAAAAATTCCAGTAATGTGGAAATTTTCCAAGACCCACCTCTAACATAGGGGCTAAACACGAGGTCACGTGCAGAAAGGTAGTGGAGATAATCCCTCCAAAGTCAAACCAAGCGTAGTGGGGAACACATATAGAGGAGTTGTCTTGGGATTCCGTTGATTGGATTTTCCATGGAGTTTCATGGGTCTTGAATCCGTTCAAGGTCCTCAGTCGTCTTCTGGAACACTTGTTTTTGACACCCTCAATAGGTTTTGGGCTTGATACCCTGCTCATTGCGGTCCACCCGATTGTTGACTGTACCTGGCTGGTAATTGTTCACGAGTTGGCAACCTAGTTTCCTTTATTTTAGGGAATTACACAGGTGAATGTGGGGGTATACCGTGGTACCTAGGGCAGACATCAGGCCACACTTTGCAGAGTATACCCGGAGGGTGCTTCCGATGAAAAAAAATATCGGCTTTAGTGGAAATTGTGACGGATAAGTGTGGCAATATCAATGAAAAAACATCACAAATTTGGTCATATGTACAAGTGAGAGTTTCACTTGCACCGGCAAGTTGCTCTAGTGTTGGCTGGCGTAACTATTCTTCCTACTAGTTAGTCATTTGCTTGATTTTCCTTTAAAAACTTTTAGTGTATTCTCTATGTTCCCTAGTTTTCCATAATGAGTTAGTCAGTCATTTCTTTGGGTCTCTCACCTAGGGTGGTAGGCTGCCCACTCTACCGGTCGTGAGGAATTTTTGGTTTTCCGCTTAGAAATGTAGAACCACCTCTTTATAGGCATTGTTTTGATAACACTGGATCGTCAGAGTTAGTGTGTGAGACTTTTACAGACTTGAACGATCCCGCAAGGGGAGAACCTATGCATAAGATATTCATGG